>OY804596.1:58398341-58507209 GCA_963680895.1 Fragum sueziense | reverse complement strand
AAACCAAACATCTATTGACTCTAAACGATATTAAATTGGTTTCAACAAGAATGTAGCCGATTTTCCTTACAAATAAAAAAAAAAACAAAAAAAACGGAATTTGCTTTTTATTATCCGTGTCGGTTGTATCGATGGGTTCGAGTTTGTTTTACCTGCTGGAGAATTTGCACCGTGGTATGTTGCACCATAGCAACTGACAGCACCCAATTTCAAATAGTTCTTGTTCTTTTTCTGTACTTTTTTATGGGTTCTTGTAAAGGAAACACTTGAAGCGATCCCTGATCCTCCATGAAACATCAATTTGACAATAATTATGTGCTTTAATAATGATTTACAGACATTCTTACCAAGATTTTTCTCTTTTCGTGCATCAAAGTCAGATTCAGTAGCATATATTTCTCTTACTAACAGATTTTATGAGACAGGATTTTAGGTAAACATTGGCAAAGCTATGTACGTTTTGATCGTATGTAACACAAAAATCAACTCAGCCGATATTCGTTGTAATTAAAGATAATAAATACTCACTCTTTTTTCCCGCCGTTCAAATAAAATTGTTTACATCCGCGTTTGGAAGACCAATCCGTGTATTTTGTATCTGGATGAACGGTGTGAGAAAGCTTTTTTAAATGTAACAAAAGGAGCCTTTGCTACAGATTTATTTTTGGGGTCATATCTAATTACAAAATCAAAGCAATCTATGACACAATAAGACTTAATGCCACATAAAAGTGCTTGCCTGTAGACATTAAGTATATTTAATGGGGAATTAGCATGGAACCAGTACAAAAATTGTTATGAAAAATATGTGAGCCAGTCTGGTCTCTCTAAGCCAATCAGATTCCAGCTAAGATTTTTTTTCATTCCAAAGATTTGACCCTTTCCTAAACTAGATCTGGTTTTGATGTCTCTTTAGAAAAAGGCTTGTGAAAATAAAATATTGAGACAAAAGAAGAAAATGCTGATAAACCAGCATTTTCTTCTTTTGTCTCAATATTTTCTTGGCAATAATAAGCACACATTCTTAATTTATTACCATATATTATAACATCTGCAGCAGCTTTCAAATTGGAGGAGTCTAAATTTTTGGCATTTGGAAAACCGTTAATTAAAACATTTGGGAGCTCCTAAAGCCCAGAGCTGTCTCATGCTTGGCTGAAAATATGAGGAGATGAGAAATGGATGTTGGGTGAAACAACATGTTGCTGTAAATCAAAGGTTTGGGGTGAACAGAAAACATTCAACAACATGCCAGAGCTTGAGGGTTCAATTTAGCTGTAATGAAAACATAACATTAATAAAGAAAGATACTGCAATTACCCATGATCAAATAATTGCAAAAAATGCACGGAACAAGATCGTGCGTTGTGTGTGTGAAACAGCAACAATATTTTGAACACTTTCCAACATACAAACTTGAAGACTTTTCTTCAAAATGGAAGTCATTTGCTTGCAAAATATTAGATATGCCAGAGCTTAAAGGTACAATTAAGCTATAATTAAGCTATAATGAAAATGTGACTCTAATAAAGAAAGATACTGCAATTACCCATGATCAAATAATTGCAGAAAAACATAAAGGTATTCCAACCGTCAACGAATATCAAACATTTCATGCAAATTTGTCTGACACTTCAAATTTGACTGCAACTATAAAATTTGCCTGCAACTTCAAATTTGATTGCAACTTTTGCCTGCAACTTCAAATTTATCTGCAACTTCAAAGACTGTAACTTTAAATTTATCTGCAACTTCAAATTTGACTGCAACTTCAAAATTTACCTGCAGCTTTCACCTGCAAGTTCTTATTGATTTTGATCACAAATCAAATTTGACTGCAACTTCAAATTTACCTGCAACTTTTGCCTGCAACTTCTTATTTGACTGCAACTTCAAATTTATCTGCAATTTTTGCCTGCAGCTGACTTGAAAATTATCTGCATTTTTTGCCTGCAACTTCTTATTTGACTGCAACTTCAAATTAATCTGCATTTTTTGCCTGCAACTTCTTATTTGACTGCAACTTCATATTAATCTGCAACTTCAAATTTATCTGCAACTTTTGCCTGCAACTTCTTATTTGACTACAACTTCAAAATTATCTGCAACTTTTGACTGCAACTTCTTATTTGACTGCAACTTCAAATTATCTGCACTTTCAAATTTGACTGCAACTTCTTATTGACTGCAACTTCAAATTTACCTGCAATTTTTGTTTGCAACTTCTTATTTGACTGTGGCTTCAATTTTATCTGCAACTTCAAATTTATCTGCAACTTTTGCCTGCAACTTTTTATTTGACTGCAACTTCTTATTTGACTGCAACTTCTTATTCGTTCAAGTTTGACTGCAGCTTAGCTGTTATCTGACTGTGCCATTGATGGGCCTTGATAATGTAAGAGTGGATGAGGACTTTTTAACCCTTTCACTGCCAAATATTTTTTTCGGACGTGTTTCTAACCGCTGAATTAATTCGAAGAAATTTCGATACCCTGTTCACAAAAACATGCATAACTTTTGACTCATTTGATGGATTCCTTTCAAATGTTCAGCACATACAGACAAATGAAGCACCTATATGTGACCAAAATTTAAAGGTAATTTATGAAATAAAAAAAAATAATAATTTTTATGTTGTTGGTACTCGTCCCCATAAATTTGTCGACAAAAGTCGCCTATGGCAGAAACCCCTCGTCGACAAAAGTCGCCTATGGCAGTGAAAGGGTTAAAATACAATATTTCATTTGTTGTTAACCAAACCGTATGTTGTGGGTACTCATTGAATTCGTCTCATTGAGACGATTCAAATGAGTACCCACAACATAGGGTTTGGATTTGAAATATCAAAAGAATGCTTTCGACTGCTCTTATATCTGTGCCATGGCTCTGAGTACACTATCTTTGACTACCCAACGTTGTTTTGATGCCTGAAATATCTACACTGTGTATAATCATGTGACTCAGAATTTCCGATATTCTTCAATATCTTTTTTAATACTTGACCAATTTGAATTCGGTTTGAGGCAGAGAAGGTGGGAAAATGCCCAGAATAAGCTGGACATGTTGGACTTTTAAAAAAATCAACTGATGAAAAAGTTATTGAAGATAAACCATCTAACGTGTGACATCTGTCCACATTCTCTGCTTCAAACCGAATTCAAATCAGTGGCATATTAACAAAATTATTGAAGATTTTCTGAAAATATTGTATCACCTGATTATCAACCATGATCTAACACCAGTCCCTCTTGATGTTGTTTGTTGCACGAAAAATTGAGACATGCAAATAGAATGTCCCATGACAAAATTGGTAAAACCACTGCACATGCTGCCCTCATAAATTTGAAATAAAACACATGTTTTAGAAACCATTACACTGCAGCTGTCATTTTATATTCAAATTGATTGCAAATTAAGTCAATTATACTTGGATTGTGGAATTTTTCTGACATTACAACCCTAGAAGTTTGTGAAAGAAGTAAATTAATTTGGCTTTGGAAGCAAATTTTCTTAAGTATAATTATCTTCAATAGCAATTTGAAAAAAAGTTCTGTAGAATTTTTGCTCTGGCTCAATGATAAAGTTCTAAAAGAATATATCCTTATGGTATGTTAGTGACTAAATTTTGTATATATGTGACCTGTCACGCTAAAAGGGACCTTATCCAAACTCCAAAAATCCACATTTTGACAAACTTGTCAGATTCAGCACAGGTCATACAGATTACGTATGAAGATAAATAAAGATATAGTAAGATAGGGAAAACATTCCGGATTTAGAAAATTACATTAAAGTGAAAAGTGTCGGCCCTAGTCTGGCTGCGCGGACTGGCTAGGGTCGATATTTTTCGCACTTCCTATAAGGTCCCTTTTAGCGTGACGGGTCACATATATGAATGTTCTTTGGTCAGATAATTTAGTTCCTTTTAAAAAGATTTTTAACAATTTTGGGGCCATGCTTGATATTTATCATTTGCAGAAAATACACCATTTGGTGTAAGTTATGTATTCACCAAAGCTTCTTTTTTGTATACTTATTTGATAGAATCAAATGATTTATCTTAACCAAACATCCCACTTAATAGCTAAATGTCATAAATAACTGAGACAAAACCTTGGTTAAAAGTCTTATCCAAAAGATTGCAGTCAGATTAGATTGAAACCAATGAACATTTAGTGTGAAGTCCAGCATTGTAAGTAAATTGTTCCAAACTAGCAGAGAATCAGTAAAGTAACAGCTTGTTACTCATGAAAATAGGGATTTCTGAGAAGATGGATCAAACATACCAATAGGGGGGGGGGGGGGGGGGGGGGGGGTGTTTTCCTTGTATTTTACAATTTTGATTGCATTTCTGCATGAATATGAAAGAATTCATCAACAGAGAGGGATTTGTTTGAATCCCAGAACCCCTTCTGCATCCGCCACTGCTTTAATAAATTAGCTTTTTCGTGACAATGTGCCTGATGACTAAAATTTGGCTTGAGTTGACTGGCAACCATGCCATTTTGACATTTAAGATCACCTTCTTCCTCAAAAGGTACACAAAAGGTACACTATTAAGAGTGAAATTCCGACGTCGCTATTTACAATGAGATGTAATGAACGCGCTTATCAGGTTATTATATCAATGGGGAACCGTAGCGGGTTAATTGCCCCTGCGAGTAGTGTGGTGGCGCCGTTGTTCCCGGTCCAACCAGCATCCGGAAGTTCCCTTTATTTACATGTAAAAGCTATCACAGAACGTAAATACGTTGGTTACTTTCAAGCTATTTTCCTAAATTAAAACGTAAAACACAGAAAATGGATTAGAAATTTGGTTTTATGAAGAATCCGGACCTGAGAAATGAACTACGAAAACGAAATGCTAGAGTTTCAGGAACAAAAAGCGATTAAGTAGAGCTGTAAGTATCAGCATGAAAACGAAAGTAGATAGCCGGAAACCGGCATGAATCTCAATATAAAATCTCAGTTCTATTCGTAAAATTCATTTGTTATCATAAAGTTTTTATTCTTGAAATGGGTATATATAATGTTTAGACTAAGTTTTCTTCGTAAAATCCAAACCATTTTCTGTTCTCACGATCTTTACGTCCCTTAAAACTAGAAACATAGCATAATTTATGCTGTGTTAAAACGGTTGTAAAGCGCTAATAGCTTTATGGGCGCACACGATATTGTTGCTCATTAACACCATTAGGTTGTTAATCAATTTTTTAATTCTTTTGAATACAAAACGATTCCTTTTGGTAATCCTTTTTGGTAAAGTTTTAACCCTTTTCCAAACAAAACATTGTTTCAATATCCCTAATACAATAGGCTTGGAAACTTTGAGGAAAGGAAGAAAATGCTGAAAATGCTGTAAACCAACACTTTCTTCTTTTTCCTCGATATTTTCATTGCAATATGTTGTGCACAAACAACATATCTTTACCAATATCTGTTTTGTTGTCAGCAGGAACCTACCATCCTAAGATTGTGTCATTTAAAAAAGAGTTGGGTCACCTTTGAAAACAAATGGGAAAAAAACATTTTCATTTATTTTCCTGAATCAAATGTTTTGCAGTAAAACAAATAAACTACTACATGTATACAGTATTGAGTAAGCGTGTATGCATTAGTTAGAAACATTGTTAGAAAAGGAAAAGTGCTGGAAATATCAGCCTTTTCTTCTGGTGCTTTCTTAGCTTTCTCAGAAATTTGAGATCTTTCACTATTTACCCTTTTCCAAACCTACGTGTCTTAAAGTTTTCCAACATTAAAGGTAATGTAGATGCCAAATGCAACTTGATAAAGGTAGGACTTGTGTGCAAATTATCATAGACTACCAAAAAGTATCAAGTCAAAAGGAGACAATGCTAGATATCAGCATTTACTTGTTTTGCCTCAATGCCTTTCAATCCTTATCTATTATTGATGTCAAATTCTGGTCTTGTCGAGAGAGGGTTAAAACCAGGTGAAATTATGGAAAATGGTTAACAAACTGAATGACATAAACTTCTAAGAAGTGCGTATCATGAGGAAAAACAGAGAAAGAAGATTAGAAAATTTGGGTTACCGGGCATCCCAAAATTTTCATTCTTTGCCCTCCAAATTATGTTAGATCTAATAGGGTTCTACTTAATCACGTAAACAGTGACATAATTTCGGATATTTTAACATTTTAACAACAGTTTAGTTCGGCGATCATGTGTTTTCCGTGTTGTGTATTACCAGGTAAAAGGGCGAGTGTAATTAATATTGGACCGTGAACCACTGCGCCGCCTATCAAAGGAAAGATAATCCGCTACGGTTCCCCATTTATCAAACACACTGTAACTCTACAGGCATTCTAACCTGCAGTCTAATTGCCAGCCTTAAGCCTCACAAGTAGTCACAGGGATTAACCCTTTCCCAAATGACTTTTCTAATCTCTGGCTGGTGCAAGCTAAAAGAAGGTGAAAATTATCAAATAAATGTAATCAAAAGTAGTATATTTGTATGGACTAGGATTGAAAACAACTTGAGAGTAAAGAAGAAAATGCTGGTGACCAGCATTTTCTTCTTTTCTCTCAATGTTTTGAAAAGCTTTCTCTATTTGGGACATGAAGAGCAGAGTATGTTTTGGAAGGGATTAAAGTCTTACAGCTATAGGATCATTACCTAACATTGTGTCCCTCGAAAAATGACATTTTCGATCCCAAACAGGTGACATTTAAAGTGCATTTGGCTTCAAATATTCCTCTTGACATGCCTTAAATATCCATGTATTAGTATTTTATGAATACCCCTGTGAAATGTAATTCATAAAATAATGAACATATTATGAATCTTAAGAATGTTTCATACATTACTCATTATCACTTCTTTAACACACTTCATGAAGTTTTCTGCATGAAGTATGATGATAATTGCTTCATGAAGACATTATGAAGATATTAATGATTGACAAAATCCTTAAAACCTTCATGATGAATGCAAAGGATTTATTATGAAGTTTTCATTTAAAAAATCATGAATAATCCTGAAACTTGTTCATGATTTTTATGCCCCCGATATGGAGGCATCATAAATTTGACTTGTCCGTCCGTCTGTCTGTCCGTCTGTCTGTCCATCCGTCATTCCGTCCAAAAACTTTAACATTGGCCATAACTTCCTTATTACTTAACATATTCGCTTCATACTTTACCACAACATTCCTTGGTACATTACCTTTCTGTAGGTACATACTTTGGTGACCTTGACCCCTGGATGACCTTGACCTTGAACATAGATTGGCCATAATTCAAAATCAAAGCGGTGTCGGGGGCATTGTCATCTTACAGTGACAGCTCTTGTTTTCTGAATATTTTCCACTGCAATTAAAACTGGTACTTCATAAAACATTCTTGTTTTGTTGTATGAAGAATAAATCATGAACTAATCATGAATTGATAATGGATTGTGTACAGTTCATAAAATCTTCTTAAAACGTTCATGATCTCCCAGTCTAATTTATGTTCCAGTCTATGACATGTGGTTTAGAAAATAATGGAGGGAATTTTGCTTGTCTGACTATTTGTCAAGAAATATGTTTTTGTTAAGAGTTATAATTAATATTTTTAGTTATAATCAAGTGATTAAGGAGCTCACTAAATGATAAAACCAAGGAAGGCAATGTAAGTAAGTGTTCTTTAGACTAAATTTAACAAATTTAAATGTTTATTTTTTTTACCATTCCCCACCCACATAATTATTCTGTAAAATGGATATTATTATTTTGCTTCTATAAATAGGAATCATTGATTTCTAATGGCCTGTTACTTATTACAGTTCTGAAACTACCTGTTCTACAAAAAGTTTCTTAAGTTTTGTTCTGTCAGCAACATATTTGTACAAATTGTTTTTTAGTATTTTTCATGACCTTGACGTGATTTTTTTTCATTACTGCTTGGTTTAAGGATTTATTATGCATTTCCAACTTCATAAAAAATTCATTACTCTGTGTTTAGAGAAACCTGTATGTTTTTATGAAGTTTGTAAAGAAATATTATTCATGAATTCTTCATTGAAAAGAAGTGAACAGAAAATGGCCCATACTCATTGTTAACAAAATAATCATGATTTCTTCTTAAGATCGTTTGCGTATTTTTCTTGCATGAAGTCTTCATGAATTATATGATTATTTATTCATGAAGACTTCATGCCTTTTTCTCAGAATGCAAAACTGTATGGTTTAAGGATTTATTATGCATTTCCAACTTCATGAAAAATTCGTTACTCTGTTTTTATGAAGATTTATACAAATGGGCCATTTTCTGTTCACTTCTTCTTCATGAAGATTTCATTTTTTCCGTTCTTGAATAGCTCATGAATATCTATTGAATACTTCATGAAGAATGACAAAGCATTTCACAGGGGTAACAAGTGAACAAGGAATGAGATTGGGTGGTATATAAGCTGTAGCCCAAGTTTTAATTAATCTAAAAAATAATTATTTTCTACAAAAAAGTGAAATTTACAGAATTAAGCATATACAAGTTTGATTCAGATATTTTATGCCCATATGTAACGAAAGATTCAGGGGCATATTGTTTTACTTGTGTCAGTCTGTCCATTTGTCTGTCTGTCCGAAAAATTAACATTGGCCATTTTGGGGGCATTTTAATCGTGTTCAATCACAAACATGGTGCCTTTTTTCACACAAAATTGTATATTTCTTACAATAAAGTCACTCTCACACAGACAAATCCAGGTCCACATCGCTGGCATTAAGCATGTCCAAAAAGTGTTCTGTGCAGCATAATTTTGCATGCAACATGGAGAGAATGTGGATGCCAACAGTTGAGTGTGGCCAGGCCATCAAATGGTATAATGTATTTAATTTAGTTCACAATGTATTTTTTTCTTGTAGTGAATGCTGATCTGATACTCACAATTCATGTGAATTGAATAATAGACTTGGCAGAATAATGGCAAATGGGACGAATGAAATAGGAAATCAAAATAAAATTTATGTAACCAGAGTCTGACAGGTTAGTTTTGCAGTTGTAGACAATTTTGTCCTTACTTTTTGTACCTCATGATTATGCTAGGTCAAATATGATCCACATCTAACATAATTTCCGCAACAAGATAAGTGTCCATGTTTTTGTTTGCTCAAAAGAGATATCACTTGAGCTGGACAGCAATTAAAAAGTGTTTTATGAAATTCTGTCACCATATGGCAGGTATTTAGCCTAATTTATCATATCATTGACACAAGACCTGGATTTATCAGGCCCCCTATAAACATGGTATAACTTAACCCTTTCCAAAAACAAGGCCCGTTTTTGACGTCCTTAATAGAAAAGGCTTAGGAAAACATAGAGACAAAAGAAGAAAATGCTGATAACCAGCATTTTCTCCTTTTGTCTCGTTATTTTCTGAGCTATATATTACACAAATCCTAACTTTATCAATACAGTGGAATCCGCTTAATTGCAATGTCCATTTGTCAGGGGAAATATTGCAATTAACCGAAATTTCGATTAACCGTCATTGCTATTTTTAGCCTGGAAGTATGTTACATTCGATGATGCAGAGGCCAAAACCATTCATGAAGACGCTGGATTGTCTCGATTGCTATATTCATTGATTTAAAAACATTTTGTAAATAAAGACTGTTTTAAACTTTAGACTTTGAAATTGTTATTTTATTAAATTACCCCGTCATCGGTATCCAGAAAGCTGTAGCGGCATAAGTAAGTCGGTCTGATTTCGCCTTTGTTTACATATTCATTACTACACGCGGCATTATGCATGTACACATTATGCATTTGGTTTATTGTGCGGCGGACTTTGCTTCAGCAAACTCGACCAGTTGAATAATCTAACCCAAGTTATATGGTTTCAAACGAACTGCGCATTCGTAATTTTCAACACACTGAGTTTCCACGCGTGAAAGCCAATGAATGACGTCATTTGTCTTTCCCAACAGTTCTCGGCTATTTCCGTTCTCCGAAGATCGGCCGAGAGATGGTCGTTAAAAATCGGAACTTCTCCCGGTCAACCTACGATTAGATTACACATTACGTAAATAGCCGAGTGTCATAACACGAATGTCGTAACTACTGCTTAAAAAAGTTGTAGTTACGATATTTTCAACCGTAAGTGTCTATTCATTATCGCATAGGTGTTGATATGGCTTCGCGTGGACTTGACACTTCTTTGTTTATCTGTCAGAGGATTAGATGCGCGGGTTTACCTACAAAAGAAAGCTAAGTTAGATAAAATTGTTACAAGTTTAGTCGATTCTTCCCCCAAAATGATGAAAAATATTTTTAATAACCGGATGCAAAAACCGATCGTGCATTATTTTCATTGCAAATAAGCGGGATGTCGTGAACGCTGTATAACGTTGTTTTGTATTTCCCGCGTCTCGTTAACGTCGTTTTGTCTTTCCCGCGTCTTGTGTACGTTCCCGTATTTTGTACGTTGTTTTGACGTTGCTATGTGTGTCCGTTACGTATCTGTTTTGTGTTTGTAAACAACTTTGTAATTTGAAATCAGTTGTAATAAAGGATCGAACCTGAACAGACGTGTATTCATCAAGTGACCTACAACTCAGTACATTTTGGTGCCGTGAACCAAAACAGAAACAGAAGACAAGATGTCGAAGCCAACGTTGGGCAAACTCATTGTGCAGCGATCAGCGCATCGCAAAACTACCGCAAAATTACTGGAGAAAATCGAGGAGGCGAAGGAGTTCGGTAAACGCGGAGCCGAATTCACGAAGATTTACGAAACGCTCGAGGCGAAATGGAGTATTCTAGAGACGCTGAACGAGAAGATTTTGTCGCTTATGGACGAAGAGGGGATGGAAGACGAAATTGTCGAGACAGACAAGTATTCCTTGGAACTTAGTATTCGGCTACACAAATTAAAAGAGTTCCAACAGACAGAGACTGCAACGAGCCAGTTACCAGAGCAGAATAGACTACCGACCGAGCGGGAGTTGGAGTCAGCAGAATCGATAGTGAATCAACTTAGCCAACAATCAAGTGTGAACCAGCAACGAGAAATTGTTCGGGAGGATAATCAGCCAACCGTGAGTAATGGTTCTATATATTCTTCCACATCACTGAGTCACAAACTTCCAAAGTTAGTGCTCCCGACATTTGATGGTAGTGTCCTGCAGTGGCAGACGTTTTGGGACATTTTCGAAACGAGTGTACATAACAACCCCACCCTGAGCGAGATACAAAAGTTCAGCTACCTAAAATCACAGTTAGAAGGAGTAGCTGCCATGACAATAGAAAGGTTTTCCTTGACAAACGCCAATTATTCAAGAGCCGTAGACCTACTACGTGAGCGGTATGGTCAGCCCCACAAGATAATTCAGTCTACGATGCAAGCCTTACTTCAGCTACCTACCCCATCCCTGACTATCCCCAGTTTGCGAAATTTCCACGACCGAATGGAGAGTTACATCCGAGGTTTAGAGTCATTAAACCAGTGCCAAGAAACTTACGGAAGCCTGCTAGTGCCCATACTATTGGAGAAATTGCCCGGAGAAATACGCCGAAACATCGCTAGGGAAAATGAAAAGAATGACTGGACGTTAGCGTGTTTGAGAAAGGCTATCGGCAAGGAGATCAACATACTCGAGGCAGGTCAGTGCAATAAAGTAGAGTTAGAGTCACAAAATGCAACAGCGATATTCCATACCGGAACGGAAAGCAGCGAGAATTGTGAACGAAGCAGTTTTATTAAAACGACGATCAGGTGTGCCTACTGTCACGAAAATCACCACAGCAATGAATGCACAAAATTCGCATCTCGCGAATCGAGAATGGGTGAAGTGAAAAACCACAAACTCTGTTTCAACTGCTTAGGAAAACATCGGATAGCTGACTGCCAATCTACAAAAACGTGCAGATTCTGTGAAAATCGCCATCACTCCAGCATATGCGCAGCGAATCCGGCCTTCGAAAATGCCAGTGTTCATACAAACGAGGCACTACCCTACCAGACCAGCAGCCATATGATGAGCATATTTACGTTACCTGCTCAAGTTGAAGAGAAACCGTGTCACGCAAAAAGAACTAGTAGTACGGACAAGTCCGACGGGATAATTACGAACTATCATCGAGAAAATCAATCAAAATCAAAACAAAAGTGCTCGCCATGGTACGGTAGATTATGGACACGATTAAAGGAAGTGACAAGAACTGTAGTTAGCAAAGTGAAATGCCGCATCGAACCAATCTTGAACGACAGTCGTGTGCTTGAATCTGCTACTAATGACTGTCCGCCAGCTGACGCACGTGACTCACGTAAACCCGATGCTACATATGTAACCCACTCCAAGCATTTGTTTGGGCGGAGGATATCTACGTTACCCACTAATGGTCAAACTTACGAAACGAACACGTTGCGAAAACAAGAAAGAGCATCCAGGAGAAAGAATTCAAATGATCACGCCAATCAGATCCATAGACTACGGAAGAAAACCCACTCATCAGTGAGAAACAAATCAAAATCCGTCACTCACATAATCGAGCAGTTTCGAAGACGATGGATGAACGAATATCTAACTGGCTTACGAGAGCGGTATTCCAACTCGAGCGAATCATTCGTGACGATCAAACCCGGCGACGTAGTTCAAATCCACGATGATAAACCACGTTTACAATGGAGATTAGGCGTCGTTGACGAGCTAATTACGGGTAACGATGGGATCACTCGAGCGGTGAAACTGAGGACGAGCAACGGTACTACAAACAGACCAGTGGTGAAGCTGTACCCATTAGAACTGAGGACTGACGAATTATAAGTAGAGAGACAATATAAGACAATCATTACATTATTCAATTAACTGTGATTAAGACGATTACATTAATTCCGTCAAACTTTCACATATCACTTAATATTATTCATGTAGGGATTTTCAATTCAATTTATGTGTAATTCATGTGTAATTTCAATTCCTTTGATTCATTGTGCTGCCCGGAGAATGTCGTGAACGCTGTATAACGTTGTTTTGTATTTCCCGCGTCTCGTTAACGTCGTTTTGTCTTTCCCGCGTCTTGTGTACGTTCCCGTATTTTGTACGTTGTTTTGACGTTGCTATGTGTGTCCGTTACGTATCTGTTTTGTGTTTGTAAACAACTTTGTAATTTGAAATCAGTTGTAATAAAGGATCGAACCTGAACAGACGTGTATTCATCAAGTGACCTACAACTCAGTACACGGGATTTTCTATTAAACGAGACCCGATTATCCGATAAGATTTACCTTGTTTACATAGGAAATGGTTTTGTGCAGGACAAATAATTGCTTATAAACGGAAATCCCTAATAACCGTCTTGCAATTAAGTGGATTCCACTGTATCAATTTTGCTGTCTGCAGCATCTTTTGAATTGGACCAGTCCAAATTTTGGCTGCTTGGGAAAGGGTTAACCTGTCCCCAAACAATGATATTTTCTTCTAACTTGTCCAAGTTCAAAGTCAAAATACTGGTTTATTGGTAAAATAGAAATTGCGACCAGCAATTCAAAAATTTTGATGGAGAAAAAGGGAAATGATTGGAATCGTGAACATAAAACTTAAATTTTCAAAGTCTTTTTAATTCTAAATAATTACTGGTTCTTTGAAATGCAAGTGTCAAATAACAATAAATCAGCAAGAAGAGAATAATGAATTTAAAAAAGAGTTTTGCAAAGAAGGGTTATATTAGATAAGTTAATTTTTAGCGAGCCGGGACTTTATGTCCGGGGAGCTAATGGCACAGCCCTAAGTGTCGGCGTCGGCGTCGCATCTTCAAAAACTTTAACCTGGCCTATATCTCAGGCACTATTAGAGATACAGCCTTGATACTTCACACATGGATACCTCCCGTCAAGACCTTTCATTTGAGACCATGACCTTTGACCTAGTGACCTTGACCTTGGAGTTTGACCTACTTTTAAAAAAACTTTAACCTGGCCTATATCTCATGCACTACGAGGGTTGTTTGATAAATTCACGGAATTATTCTGTAATTCAAATTTGTGGTTGAAAATCAGAATTAAATCTGTTTCGTGATAAATCTAAACTATTCGTTATTAAGTGTGCAAAATATCAAAATGATACGTTCGCAAATAATTTCTACAGAAACCATTAAATAAGGCCATATCTTGCCGGTTGCCTTCGGCCAGAGCGTCACGTAAAGTCACACCGCCGTAATTGACGTCAGGTCTGTGAAAATGATATTTAAGTGACCCGTTGAGTATTTCAATATTGTCTCCAACGACACCTTTGAAGTTCCTGTTTATGTGTTTGAACAATTAAATGTTTCCTTAACCCAGTCAGTGATGAATGACATGATAAACTAGCGATTTTTTTAGTTCGTCGGAAGTTTCGACATGCTGGCCAAATAACTGATATTAGATCCGTACTGTCCAGGTATTGGGCGTGCCTAGCGTTTTACATACATATATTTCTTTCTTTGTATCGGGATCATGGTAACGAAGCCGCATTTCGCCAGTCGTTACAATTTTTTCCAATGATTTGTCGCAACTCATACCGCATCCGAAAATTTCAAGAATAATTAGAAGACTGAACATGATTCTTCGGGTCGACGTCTCGTAAAAGACAAGAAGCCAAACTACCGGAAACCTTTAACATAATAATTCAACTCCTGTAAAATTATGATAAACGACTAAATCAATTCTAAAGAGACAACTTCACTGCAATATTCCGTACAGTATGTTACAGTCAAGCACCTATCCGCCCTGACAAGATGCCCTTCACAAGCACTTGTACCCTGACTGACTGAATGGTTTGGTTTTCTTGGACAGTCATCGCCATGTACCGATGTTTGTTTGTCTTTAACCATCCATGTCACGTCAATGCAAATGCTTTTCCACATAATGACACATTTTTCGTCATTTTTTCGACTTGCCCATTTCTCTTAATTTGTCTGCATGCAATAACTCTAAACAAACACAAAACATCTCGACTGTGCGCCACCAGGTCATGAGATAACGCCAGTTTTCTTCGACGATTTGCTTACGACATGATCTTGAAAACACTGTTTACATGTCAACTTTTGAAATATAAATGGAATATTTTCAGAAAATGACTAAACAATGTCAAACAAACGCAAACTAAATTTCCATGGTTCTAGCGTACATTGTTATGGTGCTCAAGCACGATTTTATTGAACAAAATTATTTTAAAACTGACCAAAGGCGACGTCGCGTTTATAGGTTGCTATGGAGACAGAAGAAAGTGCATTAGAGTGGGCAAATATTATTGCCGTTTTACTCCCAAATGTATGACATGATTTTCTATAATAGTATGTAATTTCATTATTTTTGAACACGAAATAAAAAAATGAGAAACAAATTCCGCGAATTTATCAAACAACCCTCGTATTACAGATAGAGCCTTGATATTTCACATATGGATACTTCATGCAATGACCTTGACCTTGAGACCATGACCCTTGACCTAGTGACCTTGACCTTTGACCTTGAACTCCTTTTTTTGTGACAAGCTCTCGTATAGGCGAGCTACTTTGTCCGCGGACAACTCTTGTTTTTCCTTTCTTCACATTGAGGGTGATTTCTAACACATTAAACAATAATAAAATGTTAAAATGAGTTTATTTTTAATCCTCTCCCATCCTGAATTAAAGCCAGGCTTCGAGAAAATCATCCTTTAGAAATTGTCTGCAGATGTGAGTGTTATGTTAGTGAATTGGCATGTATTTCAACAGTTAAGAACCGTCTGTAAAGTATGCCGAGATATATTTTGCAGACTACCTCAGCGTATTGTGAGAATGTAATGGCAAACGTTTTGGAATTTTTGCAATTTCATAGCTCTTTCTTGGAAATGGTCTGTTGATTGGAAAAAATTCCAAAGTTTAAAAGATGTTTATAAAAGCCTGCAGAGGATTTTTTTGTAGGAATGCAAACAGTACTGCATTTTGCGCAACCAAAAAAAAAAAACAACCCCAAAACAAAGAGCATATCACCCAAAAGGGTATTGACCACTGGTGGTGAACTAAAACAATTTTTGCTACAACAAGGTACAGATATTTTGCGTTTTAATGTGAGTTTATAGATTTTTTTTCTAATGACAATGAACTTGTTCTTAAAGCAGACCGGGTTTACCATTTTGTATTGACAAACTGTTGATGTTAATTTTTATAAAATCTCGTAACTACGGCTTCGATAAAGCCGTAGTTACGATATTTTATAACAACACTGACGGAATACATTGTTCGCGAAAGAACGTCCCGCGCTTTGGCTGAGTTCCCCACCAGTGTTGACTGTTGTTTGGTAATGGGTTAAGAGTTTTGGCTTCACAATCAAGAGGTTCCGAGTTCAATCCCTGGACTGTAAAGAGCAGGTTAATCTTGATTTTTTTAAGGCCAGTGTGCACTTTATTGCCAGTTTTGGCATGCAAAATTTCCAAGGAAGCAGAAAAGTGAGGGAATAATATAAGGGGCAGCTTTTGTCCCAATCAATGCAAAAAGTATATGTGAAAACTATTAAAAGGAGAAAATGATTAATTGTCTCGGCCAACAATATTTTGACCTTTGAGCGTGGCCTTGATCTGCAAAAATAATTGTTTATGGGTTTTCTTGAAGGCAATTCATTAGCTTTCAGATTGGACCTAGTCCAGAATTTAGTTGTCTGGCAAGGAGTATCAGAGTTCCGTTACAAGCAATTAGAAGTTTTTGTGCTTTTAAATTATAGTCTTTGACAAAAAATACAGGAAATTGAGCAGTAGATGGCTTAATCAAGCTAAGCTATGACATTTGACAAAATTTTAGAATTGCCCACTGTAATACAGAAGTGACAGATTTCAAATTTGAAATGAAATTTATTCTTCATATGATATTAGATATTGCGAGAATGAGAATTGGAGAATTCAAAAAAGTTAAAGATGCCAGAAAAAACAAATAAAACATCCTTTTGCTCTACAATAATTTTTCACCAGTGGTCAATAAGTTTAGCATTAGAGTTAAGTTATACTGCTAATTTAAAAAAAAGCATTCATTTGATACTGATATACATTGGAATATTAATTAGTAAGTAAATTTTCTTAAAAACGATATCTACCTTCTGGAAAAAAATGAACTCACATTGATAGGGTTGTTACTTGTAACCTTAACACATATTTTAGAGGAAAACATTGCATATGAGCTCAGTACATTATTTTTTGCGAAACTTACTATAACATAGTAAACAGGTTCATTAGGGCATATAAATGATATAAATCCAAATTTTCATACTCATTTCATATGAAACATCATCTTTAATCAATTCTTTGTTATATATTATATCAAGATAAAAGCAAAGATGTAGCGGCTTTTATATACCCATGGGTAATTGGCGTACCGAAATCCCCCTTGTTATTTCACGTCTTCACCACGCTTCCCAGAATTCAAACATACTTATCTTGTATGATCTCTGTTTAAGCAATTACCGATCTACGAAATCTACGTTTTGTGCCTTTAAGAATGACACAACAGAAGTGAGATGTATTCATTTACCTTTTTCTCGTACAAAAAAACTTTTAGAATAGTCAAAACTTAAGAATATTGTGTTGTAGATGATAATTTTTTTTGACAAAAAGCAGGGAAAGTTTTATTTTGATGCACAGAGAACAATGAGATAAAAGAAGAAAATGCTGATTATCAGCATTTTCTTCTTTTGTCTCATTGTTTTCAAACGCATTCTAATAATTTTCAATGACAAAAGTGGCAATTTTTTGGGGGAAAGGGTGAAATTTTTCGGCTATGGCAGTGAAATATCGCTTGCCTAACGTCAAACGTTTTAACATTCTATGATAAAATGTATTCCTTGTTGTTTAACAAGATGTTTAAATAGTTTTGTGAAAATTAAGTTGAATGTTAGAAATACCACATTTCAAATAATTTGCCAGACTTCATGTTAATTAATCTTCATGCAGATTATCAAAAGGCGCAAAAAAGCTTTCTTTCTCAGGGTTGTTGCATCTCTGTTGCATTTTTTGGTCCAAATGAAAAATACAAAATAACTCTCCGAACCAATACCTGACTTAATTGATAACAATGATATATCTTTCAGATTGGGAAATATTTAGGGATAAGAGTAAAAATGAGCAGAAAGAAAGCCATTTAAAACAAGCTGCAGTTACGAGGATTTCGATGAACAGTGACATGCAGTATGATTTTCTTCATCAGAAATGAGGGTCAGATTTGGTGCAGTTACAACATGTTGGACTTGCAGTTAACCCTTTCCCAAACAAGACCTGGTTTTGACATCCCAAGTAGAAAAGGCTTGGGAAAACATTGAGACAAAAGAAGAAACTGCTGATAACCAGCAGTTTCTCCTTTTGTCTCAATATTTTCTGTTCCATATTTTACACAAATTCTATCTTTAATAATATCCATTTTGTCATTTGTTGCAGTTTTTAAAGTTGATCACTCTAAAATTTTGCCGTTTGGGAAAGGGTTAACACAGGAGTCTATGGTGCAATGATCCCATGTCACTCCCGACTTTCAGATGAACATTATAAAGCTGCAGAATTCCTGTCTTGATATGTCCATACCTATTTATCAGGGTCTAGACTTCAAAACAAATCCAATCATGTCTACCAAGAAATGTTTTCCATCTGCAGACAACATAAATTGGGCTCTCAGGGAAATGATTACATTCTCTAGGAATAACCTTTTGACCTTTCTGAGTAGGGCAATCAATTAAAATTTCTAAAAAGTTTTTCTGTCAGACATAAATTAAAACATTTTTCAACTAGGGAATACATTTACATGCATTCTTTGGCATGTTGGTTCGTCGTTCAAGCACACTTTTTCTAGACAACAATATTTAAGACTGTAAAATCAGAATTTGAATCTATTATTGGTGCTTACATGAAAATCGTGTGTTACCGTTATGGTAATTTTATTGTCGAGCCCGCTTGCGGTGAGCTCGACATAGTTGTCACAATGGCGGTTCGGTGTATGTGCGTTAGTGCGTTAGTGCGTGCGTGCGTTAGTGCGTGCGTGCGTTAGTGCGTGCGTGCGTTAGTGCGTGCGTCCGTCCGGATGGAGCTTGTCCGGGCCATAACTTCACCATGGATGGAGGGATTCAGAAATAACTTGGCACAAATGTCAAGCTCAGTAAGGCGGAGTGTCGCGTGCAAGAACCAGATTCCAAGCTCAAAGGTCAAGGTCAAACTTGGAGGTCAAATGTCAAAAATGAGAAGATTTTTGCTTGTCCGGGCCATAACTTCACCATGGATGGAGGGATTCAGAAATAACTTGGCACAAATGTCAAGCTCAGTAAGGCAGAGTGTCGCGTGCAAGAACCAGATTCCAAGCTCAAAGGTCAAGGTCAAACTTGGAGGTCAAATGTCAAAAATGAGATGATTTTTGCTTGTCCGGGCCATAACTTCACCATGGATGGAGGGATTCAGAAATAACTTGGCACAAATGTCAAGCTCAGTAAGGCAGAGTGTCGCGTGCAAGAACCAGATTCCAAGCTCAAAGGTCAAGGTCAAACTTGGAGGTCAAATGTCAAAAATGAGATGATTTTTGCTTGTCCGGGCCATAACTTCACCATGGATGGAGGGATTCAGAAATAACTTGGCACAAATGTCAAGCTCAGTAAGGCGGAGTGTCGCGTGCAAAAACCAGATTCCAAGCTCAAAGGTCAAGGTCAAACTTGGAGGTCAAATGTCAAAAATGAGATGATTTTTGCTTGTCCGGGCCATAACTTCACCATGGATGGAGGGATTCAGAAATAACTTGGCACAAATGTCAAGCTCAGTAAGATGGAGTGTCGCGTGCAAGAACCAGATTCCAAGATGAAAGGTCAAGGTCAAACTTTGAGGTCAAATGTAAAAAATGAGTTGATTTTTTATGTATATAGTCAAACTTTGAAATTCATCTCCTCCAAAACTACAGCCCAGATTTCAAACTAATTTGGCACAAATATTCTTTGGATGGCCCTCTACCAAGATTGTTCAAATTATCTCAATCCGTAAAAAACATGGCCACGTACAGCTACGTGCAGCTAATTTTCGTACTTCTCAGAATGTTCAAATTATTCCGATCCGTACAAAAAATGGGTGCCAGGGGGCATGGCTTATTTTCCTTATATGTGACCCGTCACGCTAAAAGGGACCTTATCGGATTTGTGAAAAGTATCGACCCTAGTCCGTCTGCGCAGTCCGCGCAGCCTGACTAGGGTCGAAACTTTTCACGTTTAAGTATTTTCTGAATCTAGAATGTTTTCTCTACCTTACAATATTTTCGTTTTCCAAATACGACATCGGATGGACTTCTGCTTGGTCTGGTATATTTCTCGGAATTTGGTTTTATGGACTTAGCATAAGGTCCCTTTTAGCGTGACGGGTCACATATGTATACTCAAATTAATCCATTCTGGTATCTCGTTATAAATACATAGACATGTAATATTTTGTGAACAATAAACTGTCTCACCATGATCCCCATCATTCCAACTTATTTTGTCCCCACTTTTACAACGCCATTGTAATGACAGCTGTAGACATAGGTATGGTCTTCTTTCTTCAAAATGAGCGGGCTCGACATGTTGCCCTTCGGCATCTAGTTGAAACTTAGACATATCTTTTTCAACAATCTCAATATTTTCAAGATGGAAATAGTAAACTGCGTAACAGAGTCTCAAAGAAAACTATGTAAAAAGTTAAGTATAAAGTATTCTAACAGGGAAATGAAACGATTAAACCATATCAATGAAACAATTGAGCCTTAGTGTGATCTCAATTCTTCTTTCCCATTTTGACACTCTGGTGTGTTTGAAGATTTTATTGTTTAGTGATTGCTGTTTGCATGTCCACTTCATTACAATGGTGATTTTATGATCAACAGCACGCTTTCATTAAGGGAATTAAATGACCAGTCCGAGATTGACCATTCCACCATGTGGCATTGGTTTCCGTAGTTACCATCTACTCAAATCACATGACCTTTTTCACACATGCCATATTTGGCAGTTGGAACAATTGCATGTAGGGCATGTATCGACAATAATCCATAAGTCTATGGGAAAAAATTATAAACATGTTTGAAAAATAAGCAGTTAGTCAATCTTAGATTTTGATTGTCTATCAATAAATGAAACATCGAGAATAGAAATTAAGCAACAATATGCCATCTTGTAGCCATTTATTTCTCTGAGCTTCAACTTTAAAGTGGAATTTGGTCATGCAGATTGACTGGAAGACATCTTCTGTAAGCTAAAAAATTATGAAAACTGAAGAAATGAAGACTCTCTGGACAAAGCAGGTTAAAGTGTGCCCAATTTGTTAGCAATCACTTACTTGTTGAAATTGGCTGAAGTTTTAGGTTGAAAGAAATTATTTGATATGGAGAAATGCATTCACGAAAATTCTCAGAAATGTAGAAAAGGGATAACTTAATCATTTGACACTTACAGTATTGCAAATAAGGTTTTTGATGAAAGGCAGCAATCACCCCTGACAGGAAAATGTGTGACAGGCATGCATTTATGTGATATTTATTCCATATTCATGTTCCCCAAATATGGAATTATTTGTGATATTTATTTCATATTGCTGCTTTTCAACAAAAACCTTGTAACTGCAGCTTAAAACAAGCTGCAGTCACGATTTTTTTGGTGAAAAGCGACGATATTCATGTTCCCAAATATGGAATAATATCCAGCTATAATTCTAGGAAATATTTAAATGACTTGTGTTAATTATATATGCATTTTTTGTAGCGCTATGCTTCTTGAATATCAACCTTTGACAGCATACTCATACTGTAGCTAAATTCTAGCTTTCCATAGCCACGGTGTATAATCACTTGACTCAGAATTTCCGATAATCTTCAATATCTTTTTTAATACTTGACCAATTTGAATTCGGTTTGAAGCAGAGAAGGTTGAAAAATGCCAGGAATAAGCTGGACGTGTTTGATTTTTGAAAAATAAACTGATGAAAAAAGTTATTGAAGATAAACCAAAATTTTGGTTTATCTTCAATAACTTTTTTATCAATAGATTTTTCAAAAATCAACCACGTTCATCTAATGTGTGATGTCTGTTCACTTTCTCTGTTTCAAACTGAATTCAAATCGGTCCAGTATTTACAAATTTATTGAATATTTTCTGAAAATATTGTATCACGTGATTATCCACCGTTATAGCTATTTCTCAGAACAGGCTTTTTTAAACTTGAGCGTCCTAATAGCATTACTTGGTATCATATGAAGATCATTTCACAAACCCATTATATTCATAAATTATTTTTCAATTGATTCTGAAAATATTAATTTTATTTAGGGGAGACCGGGGCATCATGAACCACTTTTTGATAAATTTCGGATAGGGTTTTCTTAGTTTTACGCAGAGTGCTCTGATCAATGCCACATTAAAGATCAACATCTCTCGCATGTTTCTAAACCTTTGGCAGATATTTTCGACATCCATAATCCACAGAAATTCATTTTAAACAGAGCTGGTGAAATGGTTCATTTAACCCCTTTGACGGGGTAGGTTGAACCAGTACATGGGGTAAGTTGAGCCAATTGGCATGTTTGCGATAATTATTCAAAGATAAAAGAGATATAAACACCAGATTTCATTCATAATAATGAAAATGGGTGTTACCTGCAATAATATCATAATATTTTATTCAAAGAATAAACATTTATTTCAGTTTTCAAGAGAATTCGATTAGACATACAACAGACACTTTAATAGGCCCAGAATTATTTTGAGCGTTTTATCTGCACTTATTTTCATAGTGGTTCAACTTACCCCGGTACACACCATGGTCATATACTTGTCATTTGTGAAGAACCCATCTTACGAAAGCAATAACGGAATTCAATTTTACATTCTGAAGATATCATATATTTGTAAAATGTAAAGAATACTGCTGAGATTTGCTGTACATTGTAGTACGAAGACGGAATGCATAAATTGTGAAAACCAATTTTAAGGGCGAAATTTCGTTTTGGGGGCATAAAATCCATCTAACAAGACAGAATCTCTCGAAATTTTCACCGATGAATACTATAAACATTCCCGCTTCGAATACTTACACCGAAGACGTGAAATTGAAAAGCATGCCAGATGAATTTGGGGTGGTTCGTTTAACCCCGTGGCTCAATTAACCCCGGTCTCCCCTACAATAGGAAAAGAAATTAAGTCAAGGCAAAGGGAGGAAATGCATGTCTGCATGGCAATGTATATTATTTCTTCTTCCATAACAGTTCATTTGAACAGCACCTAAAGATCCTGTCTTGATTGCTTGACTCTTCAAGAAAATTTTACGGAAAATTTATAAAATCTTATTTCAGGTACTAACTATGAAATTAAACCGGAGTACATTGTTTGTTTGATGAGTCTCACCTTCAAAAAAGAAAAATAATATTGATTGTTTTTTATTGCCACATTGTTAGTCTTTAATGTTTTATTGATATGACTTTAATAACAGAGTATTTTTGCTGGTTAAAATCTAATTGATAGGGGACACTAAAGTCCAGTGCTGGATTGTTTTTAATGACCCTCATTTGACAGATTGACCAAATATCAACTTACACATGCTTTCTGATCTCTCCATGTTTAATTATCCCCCTTTATTTTGGTCAGAATTATTCATTATAATTTGGCCTGATCATGTGGAAAGAAACACTGGATGGCTGGCCAAAAGCGTGATCCCTAAACATTTAGGAAAATAGAGCATGAGGCACAGACCTAAACTTAAAAGGGAGGAAGATCGCTTGATTATAGCCAACACAATCCCCCTCCCCTAGAGTGTCAGACATTGAGAGGAATACTCTGGTTGAGACTGTGTGTATCCAGGCCCCACCCTCAGCAGAGGACTCTGGATAACCTAATCATGATGATGATGTCACCATTGCATGCTTACCCCTGTAAAAAAAAGTTCATGTAAGTTCAAGAGTTGTTCTAGAATGTTCAAGAACATTAATGGCACATCTAGAACTGTTCTAGAACAGTTCTCAGAAGTGCCATTCAACATCCTAGAACAGTTCTAGAACTAGAAATGTGTTCTTGAACTTTTTTTGCAGGGGCGCTGCACTGAACAAAATTTAATTAGTACACTTTGTAGAAAAGATCAGACATAACTTCTGTGTAGTTTGATCTCGACTTCCCCTATGAAAAAAATTCAAGAACGTATCTCTAGTTCTATAGCTGTTCTAGAATTTTCAAGAACGTATTTCTAGTTCTAGAACTGTTCTTTAATGTTCTAAAATTGCACTTATAGAACTGTTCTAGCACAGTTCTAGAAGTGTCGTTTAATGTTCTAGAACATTCTAGAAGTGTCATTTAATGTTCTAGAATGTATGTTCTAGAACATTCTAGAACTGTTCTACTAGAACAGTTCTTGAACTTTAATGACTTTTTCATGCAGGGGTTTCTAAGTTGTTGGACTTAAATTATCTTTTCACAGGGGTTTTTACACTGCATGCAAAATCAGCAAAAATCTTTGGTAATGAAGCCAAAATATCCACCACTCTTTGGTATTGAGTTCTGTGTTCCTGTAAAATATATCAAGTTATTCATTACAGTTTTTTGGCAGCTTAAGGTAGAATACGCCTAATGGCAACTTTAGAAATTGGGGTGACAAACACTTTTGTCTGATAGTACATCATATTAGACATCTATATGTGCAATATGACAGAAATTCGTCCAGAGGTTTACTAGGGATTTGATTTTCCCTCAACCCACCCCAAACTTAGAAAATTCCAATATGGCGGCCACCACTCAAAGCAAAAAAGTATTTGAATTTTGGACATAAACACATTAAATGTGTCTAGATTTTGGTTTTTATTATCAAAAACATGTTTTCGCATCGTTTGATGTGAAATGATATGACCCTTGTGCGCATATGAGAGATATTTTGTTAAATTACTGCGTGCTTATTTGAAAATTAAGCCTCTTTATTTCCTAGTTTGAAATTTATGCCTCTGAAACAAATGTTGACAGTGCCAGAAATAAGTTCACGCACTCTCTAAAACCGATATCAAAATTATTCTTATATGTGTAGGTACATGATAAAATCCACATATGTGCATTTTATCCGTCAAAACTTGAAAATTTATAAATATAATTCTTAGTGCCCTCATACTTTGGAACGCACTATTTCTTTCACAAAAGAAGTCAATGCCCAAAATGAAGGGAACCGTAGCCCTTATCTAATTATATGCTTATAACTAAAACCGAAACGTTGTATTAGACTTTCAGAAGTTGGCAAACGATAACATATCAGTTGTGATTTCGTATGACTTTCACCATTTTAACCCTTTACCTAGTAACCCATTGAACATCGCTATTTGTAAAAAGTAATGCAAATTCTAAAGACAAAATTGTACTTAATCTTTCTTATAGTCTATTACAGCTTCCTTATACCACTTCTTCTGGATTGCATATTGAATCTTAGGACTTAAATCGAAAAAGGATCTAAAAAAGGGATCAAATCACGCATCAAACCACGTTACAATTAACTGACAACGAGTTTGCACATTTGAATAAGGATCGCCGGCGAAGAAGTGATGAAAATCGAGTGCGAATGTCTGAACAATGATGATCTCATCCACGCGTCGTTCTCAAACGATATGCGTTTGATCACCACATCATAGATTTCATTAGAATACATGTATGTGTCTTCCACGGTAGGGTTTTTTGTTATATTGAGCCAAACAGTACCAAAGGAAGAAACGACTATTATACATACTACAATTTGTTTCCTAAATAGGGAGTTTCATTAAGTAGACTTCTATTAAAGTTTCTAATTACATACAAACTGATAATGTCAATCAAAATCATATGAAATTACACGAAACATGTCTCTAAAAATTTATGTTAAACGGAGAATCATACCAGAAAAAGATATTCGGGGTGTATTCGGGGAATATTATTTACAAAGGGAAGTAATATTTAGCAATATTGTTGCCAAAAATAGATGAAAAATAGATACGGAAACTGTCGACATTTGTCGAAAATGTACGACAATAGTAAATATGCATTAGAATTATTCTACCTTAAATACAGGGACATTAATAAATAATGATGCAGAAATTATCAACTTATCATCATCACAACAGTGGCAGATCCAGGATTTCTAAAAGGGGGGTTCGGATTTACAATTAGGAGGGATCATTTTCCTATTATTATACAATTTTGCCTGAATTTCTGCATGAAAATGAAATAATTAGGCTTCAGAGGGGGGTTTGTTTGTACCTCCCGATCAACCTCCTCTGGATCAGCCACAGAACAAGACAGTGTATTATAGCTACAATAGCTCTCAAAATAACCTATTTCCCAGCAATCATAAAACTGAAGATGTAATCAGGCAATCCACCTAGTCATAATGATGAAAATGATATTGTAAGCACTTAACCAGTGTTTTCATCACCATTAAATTATCTAGTCTACTCTAATTAGAGTTGTTTTATTCTTTTGTTATTGCTTAGCTTGAACTCTATAGCTCATATCCACAAATAAGAGACACAATTTCTTGGAAATTGGGAAAAAAGAGTTTATTTCTTTACTCAATTTCTGTACAATCAGGTTACATGGTAGTCATACTTTAGGCTTGTGTTTTGCTGGTAGTAATATGGGATATCTCAAACATGCATCGACTGTCATAGGACGTATCTGAAAATGAAATACAATGGAAAAAAGACCTGAAATATTTCTTACTTCATAAACATATACATGTTTATGTTTTGGGGCTGATAATGATTTCCAACCTGATTGAAAGAATACATTTTTGTCAGTCAATTTGCAGCCATATTTGAATACTTGCATCACCATTACTTCTTGTATTCTTTTTTCTGCTCTACCAAAGTATAGTCAAAATAATAGAAGATCAGCATGCCGAGTTAATTTTCTGGTGGGCAATTTTCAGGTCAAGTATACAAGAAAGATTCATATAATGGTCCTCATTTCTCTTACTTTCTTGTAAACAGTTTACATGTTTTAATGGTTTCTGTTGTAAACAATTATGACAAGGACTGGTACAGAAGATCTATGGGTACTACAGAATTATAAACAATTTTGACAATATAAATCCTGTATGATGGAGTTATTTGGTTCTGTAAGGACTTCTTACTCAAACATTTAGTTCATTGTAAATCCTTGTTTAATCCTTTCCCAAAGACAAATATCTTAATTAACTTTTCCAATTAGAATTCCACTGCAGACATCAAAATGGACGTTGATAAAGGCAGGATTTATGTGAAATATAGCACAGAAAATATTGAAACAAAAGGAGAAACTGCTGGTAACATTCGCAGTTTCTTCTTTTGTCTCAATGTTTTCCCAATTAGGTAATTCAAAAAGTTTAACATGTCTTTTTGGAGAGGGTTAAATCTTCCTTCACAATATAGATGGTTGACTTGTAGATCTTCGGTGTAAATGCAAAACCTCGTATGTCGATTCTTGCTATTTTCAAAGTACAAACTTGTGTGCCCAGTTTAGACAATTATCGCAGGTTTTGAGATATTTCTACTAATCAGTATTAATGACACATTATTTGTGAACAATATGTCAAAATTTCAAGTAAAACATTCCAGTTTCGGAAAAGTTATTACACTTTTTTCCTCCCTTTTAAATTTTTCCAAAAACGAGATACAAGGTTTTGCATTTACAACGACTAGATATAATTATAATATTTTCCAAATTTTGGGTCATTATTATGTTATGGCCCTAAATCACTTTCTGTCCATCAGCTAGAAATTTCTTGTGTACACAGTTTCTATAGGAATTTGATCAAACTTGCTACAATGAACATCCATGATGTCTAGTTGCGCTTGTCTCTTCTAAACTTGAGGTAACATTGTTATTCTTGAATTGTCTGTCTTTGAATTGAAAAATTGCCCAATTTCACCAACATTTAGGCCCTTACTGGCATATTGTTTCATTCCATGAAGCTCTTCTTAGTATATTTAGCACAACAATTAATGGTTTTAGACTTCTTTGTCAAAATGTGTTATGATAGTGTTATGATAGTAAGCAGAGCAGAAATTAAGGAAAGTTTGGACAGCGCCCACGTGACTTTTCATTTGGAACACCACGGACATTTCTGTCGAACCATACCAAATGTTTATTGTACGGCTATGTAGACTGGATTTGGTAACTAGGCCAGGTATTCCAGTCAATGGAAATAACCGGAAATAAAAACAAAATAATGGCGGACAATTTATCGACTGAAATGTGTTGAAAGTCGATTGTTATTTATTCTCTGCCTTCGGTTGAAAGATACGAACTTCATAACGCATTTAAATCTTCGATTAAATGGAGCATTATCGCTTGCCGTTGTTGACGAGTCATCAAATATCTAGACTACGACGAGGCGGGCCTAAAACGAGACAGTTTCGACGGAGCAAAGCTGTGACAGTGAAGTCTTCGAGTTCAACTTCCACTTCCACCAGCTTCCACTACGTAAATACCGTCACCACGGGACTACTAGACGAGATAACAGATTACCTGTAATCTGGTTTTAAATTAGTGAGAACATCGCCGATTTTTTGTCATCTGCACTCCTTTTGTTTACACAGGAAGTTGAAACTGTTAGACTGGTTCAACTTCCGTTTTTCAAGTCAACTGGGACTAGACTGGTACAGTGCGGCGATCTTTGTAATTTTACTTGTGTATTTTTATTAACTCTAAATTCTTTTGGAATTTTTGGAATTGTTTTTCGTACACTAATAGGTCAATAATATTCTTTATAAATTTAAGTCTGTTTTAAAATGTAAATAAAATAATTGCTGGGTCACGTGTTTATCAGTGACCAATAATTTTCTAGTGTGGTGGTTGGGAAAACAACTTCCGTTGTTTTGATCTATTCTGACCAATGAGAGAGATCAAAACAACTTGAACAACCAATGATTTCAAAGCTTTGAAACAAAGGAAATTTTTGAATTATTGGCGTCAGTTCTTTTAGTATTTTCACGCAGAGCAGTTCTCGAATTTTGTATTCCCGTTTTTTCTGTAATTTAAACAGTGTTTTCGCATTTTAAAGTTCTCAATTAACTGGACAATGGACGTTTTAGTTTGAAATGGATATACGTGAAAGGATCGTTCGTCGGGTTTTCTCCATTCCCGAATGGTATGTAATATCCACCATTGAGATAAATAAACTGTACCAGTATTGCAAGGAGGCATCCTCTGTGGAACAAGCGAACTTTTTCAGAGTAATGGACTGCTCCACAATGTGCGTTGAGAAATATTGTTTCTTTTGTTCTGAAACCCAACAATTATGTTGTGCTGGTTTTAACATTGGAAGGGACTAATATCAAGATGAGTGACTCAGAAGAACAAAATGTTCTCACAGATGAGGTGATTGCCTCCGGATCCATAACAAATATGGGGGACTCAGACAAGGTGGTTCACTTCTGCCTCCAAAATAAAATTGACAGGGAGGTCATCAACGAGGTGCTTGCGAGAGGCTACAACAGCCTGGAGGCGTTGGCTGTAATAGACATGGCTGACCTGCAATCCCCCAAGATCCCTAAGGGCCAGAGACGCTTGTTGTTACACGTTGCAAAAAAACTAGGCGGCGAGGGGACTGGTGCTCATGACGAAACAACTGACAACCAAACAAGTACTAGTATACAACCGGACAAGGCGACTGCTCCACAGAACAGTGTTTACAACCAGTGCTTATTAAACTCACTTCTGAATCATCAACAACATCTTGGTACCCAAAACGGACAAACAACGTCAATGAATCCACCACAAGCAGGACTCTCATCGTGGAATGACCCCGACTACACTTAGCATCAGCTGCAGGTAGGTCTTTTATGCCTTACCATGACATATGCGATTTTGTGTCGAGTTCCCTTGAGGAGGAGGTTATAATCGGTAATAATGGGGACCAGCAGATCGTTGTTAAATCGGGCCCCAAAAAACCCTTATTAGAAAACCTAACATTGTCGCAATGGTCCATAGCCAACATGGCTATACTTTATAAACTCTTGGGAGAGGGAAATCTGGAAGGATCTTCCTTACTGGATTATTTATCTCACTCTACTAAAATATATCAGCTGGTCCAACGGTTTAGCTTACCATCTGTTCTTCTTTATGATAGGGAGTATAGGAAGCTTCAGGCAAGCATGAGGTTCCGATGGGGCACGGATGTGCAGCATTTACATCGGTTACACCTGGTGCCGCGGGATAGGACTTTTCCACAGTCCACGGCTACCAGGAGGGCAGGTGTGGGTGCTGCGCCCGGAGTCCCCAAAAGACCTGCTCGTAAGGAAATGGATATATGTCGGAATTTCAACTCCAAAAAAGGGTGTACATACCCTAGTTGTAAATTCAGACATATATGCATTATTCCTGAATGTAATGAGGGCCACTCTGCTCTGGTCCACTCTGCATCAAAAAACTAGCGTTTGAGGTCAAGCCCCTACCTGGGTTACATTTTGCAGCCAGTGGGCTGAAGAACTGGAAGACGATTGCGATAGAGATTTTATTTTGTCCGGAATTCAAAATGGTTTTGACATAATTGATTCAGATTCTTGTGTCACGCAGGTCCACTGTGATAATCACCCTTCTGCTACACCAGGTGCCCCGCTTTATTCTCTGGCCTCTTCCCAGGTTCAGACTGAAATAGAAAATGGCAATTATGTTATTTGTGATAAACCACCCAAAATAGTGAGCCCCATGGCAGCCATACCAAAACCTGATGGTGATGTGAGGCTGATTCATGATTGCTCACGACCTATCGGTGAAGCAGTTAATGACTATTGCAAAGATGACTGGAGCTTTAAATTCTCTAAAGTTGATGATGCAGCAAATCAAATGACACCAGGGTGCTTTTTCGCAAAAGTCGATTTGAAGTCTGCCTATCGCAGTGTTAATATTAGTAAAAATAGTCAGGAAGTCACAGGGTTACACTGGAATTTCAATGGGCACACAGTTTACATGCGTGACACAAAATTGCCTTTTGGGGCAAAAAGGAGTGTTGGTATCTTCCATCGGCTTACCCAGGCTGTAAAAAGAATGATGCAACGCAGGGGCTTTGACTTAACAATTGTTTACCTGGATGATTTTTTAATCATAGCGGATACAATTGATCAATGTGCACAGGCTCTTGAAGTCTTAATTAGTCTTCTAAGAAAGCTAGGTTTTCGTATTCATTGGGGTAAAGTTGTTGACCCGACAAATGTAATTACCTTCCTAGGTATTGAATTAGACTCTTTAACTATGAGTCTGCGCCTCCCCAGGGAGAAACAAGATATACTAATCGATCAAATACATGGGTTTCTACACCTAAAACGCGTTACTAAACGACAGCTCCAGTCCCTTGCGGGGCGACTGTCATGGGCAGCAAGTGTTGTTAAAGGTGGACGAGTTTTTCTTCGCCGAATTTTCAACCAAATTGCAGTGCTCCGGCACGCTTCCCACCGCGTCATGATTTCAACTATCATTCAACATGATTTGAAATGGTGGCTTAGTCTCCTTCGCGTTTTCAATGGGAAATTTGTTATACTTGATAAACAGCCAATTGAGTCCCTCTTTACAGATGCTTCAAATGAAGCGGCTGGCGGTATTTTTGGCACTGATTGGTTTCATTACAACTTCAAGGCTGATTGGCCCGAGGCATTAAAATACCATATCAATGAGAAAGAGGTTATTGCTATTGCCCTGGCTGCCACTCGTTGGGGCCCAATCTGGTCAAATAAGCGATTAATAGTTTATTCCGACAACCAAGTTTCAGTAGCTTCCATCAATAAAGGGACATCCCGCAATCCGCAGATCATGCGCTGCCTCAGAAACCTATTTTGGCTGTCCGCCCGACACAATTTTCACCTAACCGCAGTGTATCTCCCCGGTTTTAAGAATATTCTAGCCGATAGTGCTTCGCGCCTACATTTAAAAGGTTACGGAAGTATCTTGTTTCCTTATGTCTCTGACACGCCGCTTTTTCTCCATTCACCCTTTAAAAGCCTTCATTATTTGTTTGACAGGTTCAGAGAGTGGCAGTAATCCTGAGCTTGACCCGTTACAGCCCTCCCAGTCTACAGGAGAAGAGCTTTCTTCCACATTGGATGAAGAAGTTAAATTCTATAGAGAAAAGACTTTTGCAGCGTCAACTTCTCGCACTTATTCTGTACATCAAATCACTTATTTAAACTTTTGTGAAAAATTGGGTATCCAACCGGTTCCCATATCCCAAGTGAATTTAGGCCGCTACATCGCTTTTCTCTCAAGACGTTTGTCCTTTAACTCTATTAGACAGTACCTTAACATTGTGAGGTTATTCCATTTGGAAAATGGTCATGCAAACCCCCTCGAACGAAACTGGTATGTGGACTCTATTCTTAAAGGAGTCAAACGAGTTAAAGGTACTCCTTGCCAGCAAAAACTGCCCATTACACTGGACCTTTTGCGTGGCATCTTTTTAAAACTAGATCTCACAACCCCGGTCGATCGCGTTTTCTGGACGGCCTGTCTAGTAGCCTTTTTCTCCTTTTTTCGGAAATCTAATCTTTTGGTAAAGTCTTTGGCAGACTTCGACCCCACGCGACACCTTTGTTTACATGATGTTTGTTTTGAGCCCCAGGGGGTTATCCTTACAGTGCGATGGTCAAAAGTAATCCAGTTTCGGGAACGCATCTTAAAGATCCCCTTGCCCAAGATAGATAACTCTCCTTTCTGCCCCTCCACAGCATTATTGGGGCTTGTCAGCTCCCTACCCCCTTCCTCTGGACCTACCCCCTTGTTCAGTTTTAACTCACCGCTTGGGATAAAACCTTTGACTCAACCTCTATTCCTCCAAAAGTTGCATCAATTCCTATCCCTTATCGGGGTCCCGGCTGGGGAATACTCAGGTCATAGTTTTAGGCGGGGGGGTGCTAGCTTTGCGTTACAATGCGGTCTACCGGTTGATCTTATCAAACTCCAAGGGGACTGGAATAGCAACGCGTATGAGCGTTACCTTCATCCCTCGCTTCAACTTCGTACTCAGGTGGCCACAACAATGGGAAAAGCCACTGCATCTAAATTTACTTTCCCCTCATTGTAACTCGACGGATCGCTGTGTGTATGGATGGGGCCTAAAGGGCCTACCTCCAGTTACTTTTTCCCCTTGTGCATGTATATAATGTGTTTTGTTTTGATATATATATATATTTTTTTTTTTTAAATTTTCCACTTTCCTACTCACTACTATCTTTGGGTTTGGGAGGTGTTTTCTTGACACTTCTTCCTGAAATTAAGGCTTTTTGTTGTAACAAATATTTTCATAAGAGCAAAAAAGAAGTGTCAAAGAATACATGGTTTACTGAGCCCAAAGATTGTTGTTGAGCTTTTTCCTTACTCCTTGCATAACCTTTGCAAGAGTCATCATCTCAAAAAGAGATAATTATGATTAATGTTTCCAGTCTATAAAATTTGTCGATGCATATTTACTCGAATGGTCGAACCTATGATGGGTCGATTTTATGATGACCAGTCGGCAGCCCAAAATTTTGTCATTCGGAGTTTCACCGTAACCCATTATCCGACCTTCCGAAGAGGTCTATCAATGTACTACCTTGATGGGTTTTTACCCATTAGTCGGTTCTCATGTGTGATTCCAACAGGCGGAAACATATATAAGATCTGACCAGTCACATCACAAGTCTAAATGCACCGTGGAGGTCTGTCAATTTGATAGGCGTTTCCATTGGGCGGCTTCCCACATGGGAGGTCGACTGGTGGAAACATATTCTTGTCAATCGGACATGTATCATCTTTCGAGTGGTTGAATGAGATCAGGCCAAGCTTTGGGTTTCCCTTTAGCAGATGCTATGGTATCTGGTAAATGGGAACCCACTTGTTCGGAATGTTTTTAAATAACAGATTACCTGTAATCTGGTTTTAAATTAGTGAGAACATCGCCGATTTTTTGTCATCTGCACTCCTTTTGTTTACACAGGAAGTTGAAACTGTTAGACTGGTTCAACTTCCGTTTTTCAAGTCAACTGGGACTAGACTGGTACAGTGCGGCGATCTTTGTAATTTTACTTGTGTATTTTTATTAACTCTAAATTCTTTTGGAATTTTTGGAATTGTTTTTCGTACACTAATAGGTCAATAATATTCTTTATAAATTTAAGTCTGTTTTAAAATGTAAATAAAATAATTGCTGGGTCACGTGTTTATCAGTGACCAATAATTTTCTAGTGTGGTGGTTGGGAAAACAACTTCCGTTGTTTTGATCTATTCTGACCAATGAGAGAGATCAAAACAACTTGAACAACCAATGATTTCAAAGCTTTGAAACAAAGGAAATTTTTGAATTATTGGCGTCAGTTCTTTTAGTATTTTCACGCAGAGCAGTTCTCGAATTTTGTATTCCCGTTTTTTCTGTAATTTAAACAGTGTTTTCGCATTTTAAAGTTCTCCCACCCACCCACTACCTATTTTGTAATTTTCCTTTATTCATGTGTAGTTTAGTTTCATTGCCATGTTTTCTTCTATAGGGGAGGTGTTTTCTTGACACTTCTTCCTGAAATTAAGGCTTTTTGTTGTAACAAATATTTTCATAAGAGCAAAAAAGAAGTGTCAAGTCATGGACATGTAAACCATAGATCACCAAGAATACAGCTGATTACGGATTTTTCGATAGGAAACGATAGTGAATTTGTGGTGTGTTTTTTTTTTTTAAAAAAGAAAGTCTACCAAACACAAAGTGAAACAAGAGTTGAAGACCCGTTTTATTATAACGGGTCTTCAACTCTTGTTTCACTTTGTGTTTATTAGTGACTCGTCAACAACGGCAAGCGATTATTATTATTTTTTTTTTACACTAACCCTTTCAAGAACGACGAATTTTTAGGGTGGTCAAATTCAAAAGCTGATAAAAGACAGCAAAATGAAGTTAATTATTATTAAATTTATGTATGATATAGCATAGAAAACACTGAGACAAAAGGAGAAACAGCTGGTGATCATTTAGTTTCTTCTTTTGCCTCAATGGTTTCCCAAGCCTATTCAGTTAGGGACGTCAAAACCATGTCTTGTTCGGGAAAGGGTTAAAGAGCTACAAATAAGAGTTGATTAAGGCATTCTAAATATTTATTGCGATCTCAAACCATATGTTGTGGGTACTGATTTAAGCCTCTCCCAAACAAGACCTGCCGAGCCCGGATAGCTCAGTCGGTAACGTCGGAGTCTGTCAATCCAGGGGTCTCGAGTTCAAACCCCGGCTCGGCCAGTATCCATTCTGACATTTGACAAAAGTCATTTGTCTCTCACCAATGGGTGTGAATCATCTATGTGAGAGAGCAGCTGGAGGCTCGGTTTGGATATTGTGGTTGTACTGGTGCGAGAAATACCAGGAACCCATGGTTAGGTGCTCCAGCCGCCGCGATATGACCCTGGTAGTTGAAAACGGCGTAAAACCCCAATAAACTCAAACCAAACAAGACCTGGTTTTGACGTCCCCAATGGTAAAAGCTTTGGAAGAAATTGTTGATAATCAGCAATTTTTCCTTTTGCCTCAATCTTTTCTATACCATATTACACACAGATCCTGTCTTTATCAACACCCATTTTGTCGTCTGCATCAGCTTTCAAATTAGGATGCCCTAAAAGTTTGCCGTTTGGGAAAAGGTTAAATTATTCCGAGAGATGATTCAGATCAATTAGATCTACCTACAATACTGGGTTTTATGGAAATTGAATATTTTGCAAGGACGGATCCAGGATTTTTTTCCAGGGGGGGGGGGGGGGGGGGGTCCAAGCCCAAGATTTTTTTCCGGGGTGGGGTGGGGGGGTGGGGGTCCAAGCCCATGTTATGGGTTAAATTGTAGTAAATAAGTAATATTACACTAAATTTATAGTCAAAATTTAATTTTCGCCTTTTTCGGCCAATGCCATGGCGGTCCGGACCGCCATTTAAAGCTGTGATCCATAATGCATAATCATATGTCTGCCTGATATTCATTTGCATTGAATTTCCTAGCAAGTCAGCAACTTGCAATTATTCATTGCAATTTGATTGGCCAAATTCCCAATTTAAAATAAAGTTTACAATAGTCTCTTTCATTTGTCACTTTTGTAATCAGTATTTTTAATTGGTTTTATACTGGTATAATTTGTAAGCATTGACTGATGATGATATGATGAATAAAGTTCTTAAACTGATCTATGACTTGTGTTAGTTGTTACACTCTGTGGATGTTGGTTCAAAGAGTGTATTCAGTGCCTCTAGTTTGTTTGCATGAAAAACAAAGTTGTCAGATTAAGATTTTGATTGATACCTGCATGTGCAGATCATTGGATGCAGTGTTCTCCCCAGCCTTATAAGCTGTATCAGCCCCACTACAGCTTCGTGTAAATCAATGTATTGCCCCTACAGCTTCATAATTACCCCTACAGCTTAATTTCTTCAAATGGTCACCAAATAGAGACATTAAGAGGTACTTCATGTCAAAAACTTATAAATAATGCATTATAATCAATCAAAATGTAATAATTCTTTATAAAAACATTATGAGAAAAGAAGAAATTGCTCAAATTGAGCAATTTCTTCTTTTCCCATTATGTTTTTATTCATGAACACAATGATTTTCAAGGTTTACCAATACTTATAATCTGCCACTACGGCTTCAAATTATTCTGAGGAGAACCCTGGGATGGGGCCTGGCCCCCTCAAACAAAAGGCTTATCAAAGTGAATTTCAGTAAATTAATTTTTCCTGCACCAATGCAGTCGGGCCCCTTGAAAACATGACCCCCACTAGGAAAATTGTCTGGAGCAAAGCATGGCCTGTCTATGCTGCATTCATTCTAGAGGCACTGTACTGATTCACCCCCTTAACCTATTCACATGCAATGTCTCTTTTTGACTCCTTTAGGTAATGACTTTGGAAAACATTGTGGATAATGATGGAATTGTTTGTGACAAGCAATTTCTTCATTTCCCACAACATTTTCTCCCTAAAAGACCAAAACATGTGAAATTCAATTTTCTTGAAATTGTTGTCTAGAACATCATTGAGTTTGGACAAGCTTAAAATTTTGTTGTTTGGTAATGGGTTAATTGGATAATTGAAAACTTGATGTGTGACCAATTGCGTGATCACCGTACAAGTAGTTCCATTGGATGCTGAATAACGACAATGATACTTATCAACTCTTTCCACAAAAAAAAGACCTTGATTTGATTTCCCTTACAGAAAAAAGCATGGGGAAAGATTGAGACAAAAGAACAAAATGCTGATAAGCAGCATTTTCTCCTTTTGCTTTAATCTTTTCTGTGCTATAACAAGCACATTTTCTACTTTTGATATCACTTATCATGTCATTGCAATACCTTAAGCTTTAAATTTTGAGTATGTTAAAATTTTGCTGTTTGGAAAAGTGTTAATAAGGTAAACATGTTGTTAAAATGACCAAATCAATGACCTGACGACAGGTATACCGGGTACCTCACGATAAATGACCTGGCAGAGCAGCCCATGTTAATCGAATGGAATGCTCTGCCAGGTCAATTCTTGTCCACTATAAATTGATCAAAAAGAGCTTTATGGAGAGTATTTCAATTGGTGCAGTCAGCATTTTCTCCTTTTGCCTTAACCCAATACCACAGTGACGCCTTTTGACACCAAACAAGATTAAATCTCTGGAAAACACTTTGGAAAATGAAGAAATTGCTTGTGACGAGCAATTTATTCTTTCACAATTGTTTTCTACCATGAAAGAACAAAAAATGTTAAATTCCATGTATTTGATATTGTCGTCTCCAACACCTTTTAATTTGGAAGTCTATTATTTTGCCATCTGATAATGGGTTCATATCATCTGAGCTATATTGAAACAAATCTTGCAACCCTTTCCCAAACAAAAAACATTTTTGACATCCATTATGGAAAAAATATTGAGACAAAAGAAGAAATTGCTGATAATCATCATTTTCTCTTATTGTCTTAATTTTTTTTATGAGAACTAATGTTATAGCAAATTCCTGTCTGGTTTTGTCGTCTGCAAAGTCAATTAAATTTTGAACAGCCCAAAATTTCAACGTTTGGGAATGGGTTAATCATCGTAGATTTTGGCGCCTGTGCAGCATCTTGAGACTAGAAGACTGGAACAGTCCAAAATTCTGCCATTTGAAAAAAAGTTTATTCGGTATCGCCTCAGACTCTCAATCATGAAGTCCCTTGTTCAATCCCCCGTTGCGGCAAATATCGTCTCAGACATTGTCTTCCAACAATGACTGGGTAATCTATTTAGGAGAGCAACTGGTAGCTCAGAGAGGATGTTGTGGTGATAATGCTGGTAACATAGGATTTTAGTACATAATTGTCCAGAAAATATTGAGGGAAGAGAAGAAAATGTTGATCATCTTTTTCTTCTTTTTTCTCAAAGTTTCCTCAAATATTCTTTCCATCAAAACCAGGTCTTGTTTGGGAAAGGGCTAAAAAAGATTAACATTCAGGGACAACATATCCAGCTAGTTCTAAAAAAGACAACACCCTGACAGCCCTATTTAGGGGATTAAACAAAACATTGAATTTGAAGGAAAAGAAGAAAATGTATATTTCAATCAGAGCTTTCTCTTGAATTTTTTTATTAGCCATAATGGACAAACTTCCTGCTTACATGTGACCTGTCACACTAAAAGGGACCTTGGAAGTGTACAACATATTGGCTAGAGTCAGTCTGCATAGACTGGTTCTGGTAGGAAGTTTTAATTCTTATATATTTTTCGGAACATAGAATATTTAAATCCTATCTTACAATACAAACCCAATTTTCAAAAGACAGCATCTGGTTGAATGACCTCTGCTGAGTCTTTTAAATTACTCGAAATTTTGTTTTAGGTAAGGGACATATCAAAAGGTCCCTTTTAGGGTGACAGGTCACATGTCTTAACCCATTACCGAACGACAAAATTTTGACTTGTCCAAATTCAAAGATGTTGCAGACGACAACTAAAAATGAATGAAAAAATATGTATTTCAATCATTTTGTATGGAAAATATTGTGGGAAATGAAGAAATTCCTTGTCAAAAGCAATTTCTTCATTTTCCACTATATTTTCCAAAGCAAGTTTCTTGTCGGGAGTCAAAAAGAGTCACTGTGTGGTAATGGGTTAACCCTTTCCCAAACAACAAAAATTTAGGGCGGTCCAAATTGAACTCTTCTGCAGAAAACAAAACATATGTTGATAAAGATAAGTTTTGTGTAACATATAGCTCTAGAATATTGAGACAAAAAGTAGATAATCAGCATTTTCTTCTTTTGTCTCAATATTTTCCCAAACCCTTTTTAACCCTTTCCCAAACAGCAACATTTTGGGGTGATCTATTTCAAAAACTACTACAAATGACAAAATAGAATTTTTTAGAGATATAACTTGTGTAAAATATGACATAGAAAATATTGAGACAAAAGGAGATACTGCTGGTTGTCAGCAGTTTCTTCTTTTGTCTCAATGTTTTCCCAAGCTTCCTCTATTTGGGACGTCAAAACTAGGTCTTGTTTGGGAAAGGGTTAATAGGGACGTCAAAACCAGGTCTTGTTTGGGAAAGGGTTAAAGGGACCAGAGCTAATTTGTCAAAAATGCAAACAGATTAAAGAGTCTTGATAAATTACATTTAATTTCGTCATCTTGGAAAGGACAAAGCCAAAAATCAAGTTTCGAATTACAAACAAATGCATCTGCAATGCAGGCCCGTAGGAACAGGGGGGGCTAGGGGGGCTAAGCCCCCCCCCCCAATGTTGGCCAAAAATGCCAAATTTTCTTAATTTTACACTGAAAAATTTGGGAAAATCCAAATTAGCCCCCCCCCCCCCCCCCCCCCCCCCCCCACCAATATTCAGGACAAAGGCTTTAGCCCCCCCCCCCCCCCCCCAATATGAAATTGCTTTCCCCGGGCCTGCAATGAATGAAAATAAATTGGTGAAGAGTACATGTATATCGATAAATCGTTGGTGTTGTTACAAAATCTCGCAACTGCGGCTTCAATCAAGTTGTAGTTGCAAGTTTTCGAATACCACAAAAAATACTGTTGTTTGTCCGAAAATATGTAAAGGGTTACTTGATGAACTCGAACCATATTCACGTTCCTTTTTATAGATCTATGCATTTGTAGATATCATTTTTTTATTCACACAGGGTCACACTTAGTTGCAATAATGTAACCGCAACATTTTTGAAGTTTGATCTCGGTTTCACCAACCATTATACCCATAATCAAGATTGTAGCTACGATATCGCAGCTAGGTCACACTAAAAAAACCATAGGCACTTGGGTTCAGGAATTTTAACAACTTACAAGAAATAAAGATCTAGTCCTTATATAAATATTAATAGGACTATATTTCTTGTAATTTGTTAAAATTCCTGAACCAAAGTGCCTATATGTATAAAACATGTCGCCTCAAATATCATTAATGTCTTCCACAATCCTGTCTATTGATTAGCTGTCTAAGAATGAAAGTTGTTGTCAGCACTCAATTTTACACAAACAACACTGTTCACCACGAGACCGATAGATGCCAGGTTTAGTTTCTTTCTGTTGGACGAAAAAGTGCATTTGATCTTCTATGGATAAAAACACAGAGCCATTCCCAATGAGGCCTTCCAATGAATCTGGACATAGCTTTGATAGTGGGTTCTGACAAAAGTCTCATCCCAAAATTCACCAATTTCTCGAAATAACAACAATTTGAAGACCATCCGGAGCTCATAGAGGACAACGCAGTTCAAGATTTTTCATGTTTTCTTCATTCTCGTGTGTTGGATTTGGTCCAAAACCAAAGTCATGAAAGTGTGCTCGTCGATTCTCGATCTCATTTGATCATTTCTAGTCTACTTTTCCTTGACGATTTAAAGCGAAAACATGAATTTCACGTCTGTTTAGTCTTTTCTATGGTGAAACTGTTGAATTGTCTGTCGGCGGCATACATCTGTTGTATTTGTAGGCTGAAGTCGCGATCAATGTTATGGGTCGAGAAAAGTTGCGAAAAATTTGGACAAATTTGAAACCGGAAGTCCAATTATGAATGTTTATTTTGCGGAGTCTTATGCCAAATGTTCGACTGTTACTGACTGAAATACCGAAAATGGCCTTTGTTCATGAAAACTCTAGAGTATACAAGTTTCATTTTACTTTGAAAATTGATAAATAAATCGTTTTCACCATAATATAATGATAGAGTGTTCAAAATAAAGGCATTTACAAAAAACAACAAAGTTCTTTTTTTATTTAAAAGTTTCCAAAATAGTTAGAAAAATGAAACAAAATGAAATTTATACAATGAAACTGTCCGATTCTTTGGAGAATGGTATTTTTATATACCAAACTAAGTTTCTAAAAGTATTTCAGTATAGAATTTTGTGTTTACAGGGTAATCTAATACACAGTGGCAGTGGGTGGGTGGGGTAACATTGAACTTAAATCCTGTTGCTGTTTAACAACAATGCGAAAACCTAAGCCTGCCATATTAACAAATTTGACTAATTTTTATCGATCATACCAGCATCTTAAGGACTTTTTTAATTACATTAAAAATACAGCATATGTAGCAAAACAGTGTTTTTGGTGATTTTAACCCAAAATTTGGCATTAATTAGCTCTCTTATTCACGTGGAAATGTATGTTGATTTTTCCAGCAAAAAACCCTCTTTGTATCACCTCTAACATAACCAAAAGCAAAACAAATTCATTGGGGAATTTTTTTGAAAATCGAAAAAAAGTTGCAAAATTTTGCCAGAAATGAGTGCAAAAACTACGATTTTTCAACTTTTTCCATTATTTTTTCTAGGAAAGGATTTGAAAAAAAATCTTTCAATCATATCATCGCGTTTGTGAATATGTTATGTCTCTAAATTGATATAACATTTGAAAATATCCATTCAGAATAACTTGCTACATGACTTTTTAATCATACAGGTAATTTTGCGAAAATTGACCATTACTAGTCAAGGGCAGATAACTCTGACACGAAAACGAACGAAGAAACCTACCCTGATTTTTTGATATTTTGTTCAAGACATGTTATTTCACAACATATGTGAAAATAAAAAAAATTCATTGGGCGGTTAAAAAGTACCCCCCGAGTCCAAACTTACCTTAAATGAAATATTTTCTTAATTTTTGATGGCATATCCTCTAATCACAGGGTATCAATGCAAGATGATTATAAGAACCTATGCATCATAATGTGCTTTTAGAGTATCTTTGAATTTCTGGTCACCCTTCAGCAATACTTGTATCAATTTACCAATTAATGAATGCACAGTTGCTTAGTAATGCAAATGAAATTAGAAATTAAAAAGGGGAGATAATTGATTAGGAAGGCTAATGACTGGCCACTGGACTTTACAATGATGAATTATGTCCCAACAATTAAGTGACCCTTTCACAAATGGGCACCTGGTTTTGACAAATCCTGAAAGAAGTTTTGGGAAACTTTGAAGAAAAAGAAGAAAATAATGATACATCATGTACCCAGTATTTTCTTCAAGGTTTTCTATAATATTGCATATCCATGCATTGCTGCATCTACCATTATGCTTTTATGTGTGCAGCAAAAGATTTTGAATATAAGTCTAAAAGTTTTTCATCCGGAAAAGGGTTATCCTTTCTCGAACAGTTGGTGCTATTGATATACCTGTTTGAGATAATATTGTAAAACATTGAAAGTAAAGAAGAAAATGCTGTAATCACCATTTTCTTCTTTCTTTTCTCTCATTGCTTTCCATGTTAAGGTGTACTTATTTCCCACATTGATTAACTTGATCTTTATCATTAATTTGCATCACGGTAAATAATTTATCAGTCTTAATAAGAATTATTTAGGAAAGGGTTATTTTTAGTGACCGCCGACGTCACATGCCCTATGAAGAGAGAGGGACATCGTGTAATTACAGGTTCGGACACTCGGACGACGAGAAAAGTGCCTGTGTTGTCACGGTCGACGATGACAACCAGTCATTATGTTGGTCACACCGTGAAAGGAAACAAAAAATATGGCAGCATTGATCCATGCCTAAATCAGCATCATCCTGCTTTTCAACAAAAACCTCATAACTGCAGCTTAAAACAATCTGCAGTTAAGAGGTTTTTGTTGAAAAGCTACAATCAATACAATATGGTGGAGTTGTCTGGCCTTTCTTTTTAAACATACAGAGAGTATGGCTTTATGATTTACCTTTTCATATAATTGCCTGTTCAACAATAAGGCTCCAAGAAAGTATCCTCTATTCCTAACCTGAGAATCTCTTCCTATATGGGAAAGGAAACAAAAAATATGGCAGCATTGATCCATGTGTAAATCAGTATCAATACAATATAGTGACCATGTCTGTTTTTTTCCTACAAAACAGGGGTTTTATGATTTAGATTGTCATAGATTTGGGCTATTCAATGCTACCACTTGGTCAACAGGAGTATCTAGTTGCTTCAAAGAAAAAAGTCAGTTAATTAATAGAATTTAAATTTTCTTACAAAAAAAATGTATATTCATAATACCTCTTAGATTTTATAACAAATTAATTCAGGTTGGCTACTTATTAGCACAGGGCATTTAAACATAATTCAATATTGTTAAAATGCTTGTGGACATTTGAAAAAACAAAGTGGTAAAGGAAGGGAAAAGATTCTCTTTTCTCTTCAGTCTAATGATTTCCAAAACTCACCAGCTGCTAAATGTCCTATCTGTGAACATTTAGAAGATTGAGATATAAGCAAATGAAGAAATCTACAAGTTTTGTCACAAAAATGGAATGACAAAAGTTGAGGATAATTTTATCAATGTAAAAAAGCAACAATGGTGCAGCAATGATTCATCTTGGCTATGTCAAGGTAACTGATAATCACCACAGGTTAACTGTTGGTTGACTTTTGAGAAAGCATTGAGCGAAAAGAAGGAAATGCTAATAAATCATAAGAATTTTCTTTCTTTTCCATCAAATGCTTTCAAAATCGTTGTTACTAAATGGTTGCCAGCCACCATTGTCCAAATGTCCTATCTGAACACTTTGTTGCTCTCATTCTCTAGTGACAACTTTTGCATGAAATTTCATCTTATGGATGATATGTAAATGGCAAAATTTGCCTGATATATCACCAAAATTATTGTTTTGGTTGAAGATTTATCATGTCAAGAAGCAACAATAGTGCAGCAATGATTCATCTTGCCAATGTCAAGATAACTGATAACCACAGCAGGTAGCTACCCATTGGTTACGAGGCATTAAAACGTAATTTAAGATTGATTTATTGTCAAAATATTTGTGGCCTTTTGAGAAAATAATGAGCGAAAAGAAGAAAATGCTGATAATCATCAGCATTTTCTTCTTTTCCCTCTAATGTTTCCAAAACTTTGTTACTAAAATAATGGTCACCAGATGCAAAATGTCCTAACTGAACACTAAAAAGATATATGCAACTGAAGAAATATTATATAGGCCTACCAATTTTGGCCGTAAAAATGGAATGGCAAAGATTTATCATAGTAAAAAAGCAACAATGGTGCAGCAATGAATCATCATGGCTATGTCAAGGTAAACTGATAATTATCAATATAAAAAATTTCATCTTTTCCCTCAATGTTTTCATACAAGAAATCTGTCATTAGGATGAAGAGATAGATTTATCGCAGTAAAGAAGCAACAACAGTGCAGCAATGATTCATCTCGGCTATGTCAAGGTAACTGATAATCACCGCTGGTAGCTACCCATTGGTTACGAGGCATTAAAATGTAATTAAAGATTGATTTATTGTCAAAATGTTTGTTGACTTTTGTGAAAACATTGAGCGAAAAGAAGAAAATGCTGATAAACATCAGCAATTTCTTCTTTTCGCTCTTATGTTTTCTAAGTTGTTGTTACTAAATAATTGCCAGCCACAAGATGTCCTATTCTGAACACTTTGAAGATTTATGCCAATGAAGAAATCTACCAAGTTTTGCTGCAAAAATGGGATGACAAAAGTTGAAGATAGATTTATCAATGTAAAAAAGCAACAATGGTGCAGCAATGAATCATCATGGCTATGTCAAGGTAACTGATAATCATCAACATTTTCGTCTTTTCCCTCAATGTTTTCATACAAGAAATCTGTCATTTACGCCACCACAAAAGGATGACAAAGGTTGAAAAGATAGATTTATCGCAGTAAAAAAGCAACAATGGTGCAGCAATGATTCATCTTGGATATGTCAAGGTAACTGATAATTGCACCAGGTAGCTACTCGTTGGTTACAGAGCATTAACACGTAATTAAAGATTGATTTATTGTCAAAATGTTTGCAGACTTTTGAGAAAACATCGAGGGAAAAGAAGAAAATGCTGATAATCATCAGCATTTTCTTCTTTTCTCTCAATGTTTTCAAGTCCTTTGTTTATTGTGTCTATTATCAAATTTCATCACAGATTCATTACCAGATCCACAAGTTTTATTATAAACCTTCTAATACTTTTGTGAATTTCTGTCAATTTAGTCTTAAAATGGAACCAACCAATCAATCATTGAAGTCTGCTGACAGCTCTGTATTCATACAAACTCATCTCATGGAAGATTTATATAATTATGAAAATCTTGAAATTCACCCGATTTACAAAACAAAAATTCTAAAGTTTAAACATCCAATGGGTTGAATTTAAGGTTGAGGATATAGATTCATCATCTACGGAAGCAACAATAGTGCAGCAATGTCACAGTAACTGATTATCGCCGCAGGTAGCTACCCATTGGTTAGGGGCATTAAAACGTAATTAAAGATTGATTTATTGTCAAAATGTTTGTGGCCTTTTGAGAAAACGATGAGCGAAAAGAAGAAAATGCTGATAATCATCAGCATTTTCTTCTTTTCTCTCAATGTTTTCAAGTCCTTTGTGTCTTGTGTCTATAATCAAATTTTATCACAGATTCATTACCAGATCCACAAGTTTTATTATAAAACCTTCCAATACTTTTGTGAATTTCTGTCAATTTAGTCTTAAGATGGAACCAACCAATTATTGAAGTCTGCTGACAGCTCTGTATTCATACAAACTCATCTCATGGAAGATTTATATATGAAAATCATGAAATTCACCCGATTTATAAAACAAAATTCTAAAGTTTAAACATCCAATGGGTTGAATTTAAGGTTGAGGACATAGATTCATCATCTACGGAAATTAAGCAACAATAGTGCAGCAATGTCACAGTAACTGATAATCACAACAGGTAGCTTCCCATTGGTTACGAGGCATTAAAACGTAATTAAAGATTGATTCATTCTTAAAACTTTTTGAGAAAAAAAATCATTGAGAGAAAAGAAAAAATATTGATATTAAGATATACCAGGTAGCATCCATGGGTTGAAAAGGTTGAAAAGATAAATTTATCAACGTAAAAAAGCAACAATGGTGCAGCAATGATTCATCTTGCCAATGTCAAGGTAACTGATAATCACCACAGGTTAACTGTTGGTTGACTAATTGAGAAAGCATTGAGTGAAAAGAAGGAAATGCTGATAAATCATCAGAATTTTCTTTCTTTTCCATCAAATGTTTTCTAAATTGTTGTTACTAAATGTTTGCCAGCCACCATTGTCCAAATGTCCTATCTGAACACTTTGTTCCTCTCATTCTCTAGTGACAATTTTTGCATGAAATTTCATTTTATGGATGATATGTAAATGGCAAAATTTGCCTGATATATCACCAAAATTATTGTTTTGGTCGAAGATTTATCATGGCAAGAAGCAACAATGGTGCAGCAATGATTCATCTTGCCAATGTCAAGGTAACTGATTATCACCACAGGTAGCTACCTGTTGGTTACCGGCATTAAAACATAATTAAAGATTGTGATTTATTGTCAAATTATTTGTTGACTTATGAAAAAACATTGAGGAAAAAGAAGAAAATGCTGTTAATCATCAGCATTTTCCTCTTTCCCCTCAATGTTTTTCCAAGGCATTGCGCTTTAGATTAAAATAAGATTTTGTAACAGCTTTGTAAACAAAATTCCCCTTTATTCTTTGCAAATTTCTATTAGTCAATCTCAAACATTTGGAATAAAAAGTCATTATTTGTTGCTCTGTAATTTCTCTAGTGTTAACTTTTGCATGAAATTTCATCTTATGGATGATAATTATGTAAATGGCAAAATTTGCCTGATATATCACCAAAATTATTGTTTTGGTTGAAGTTTTATCATGTCAAGAAGCAACAATGGTGCAGCAATGATTCATCTTGGCTTATATGTCAAGGTATCTGAATAAACTGATAATCACGGCAGGTACGTAGCTACCCATTGGTTACAGGGCATTAAAACGTAATTAAAGATTGATTTATTGTCAACATGTTCATTGACTTTTGTGAAAACATTGAGGAAAAAGAAGAAAATGCTGATAATCATCAGCATTTTCCTCTTTCCCCTCAATGTTTTTCCAAAGCATTGCGCTTTAGATTAAAATAAGATTTTGTAACAGCTTTGTAAACAAAATTCCCTATATTCTTCACAAATTTCTATAAGTCAATCTCAAACATTTGGAATAAATAGTCATTTGTAGCTTTCTTTCTCTAGTGACAACTATTGCATGAAATTTCATCTTATGGATGATATGTAAATGGCAAAATTTGCCTGATATATCACCAAAATTATTGTTTTGGTTGAAGATTTATCATGTCAAGAAGCAACAATGGTGCAGCAATGATTCATCATGGCTTATATGTCAAGGTAACTGATAACCACCACAGGTAGCTACCCATTGGTTACGGGGCATTAAAACGTAATTAAAGATTGATTTAATTATTGTTAAAATGTTTGTGGACTTTTGAGAAAACAATGAGCGAAAAAAGAAAATGCTGATAAGCATCAGCATTTTCTTCTTTCCCTCAATTTTTTCTCTAACTAAGGTCTTTTATTGTGTTTTAACCCTTTCCCAAACAAGACCTGGTTTTGACGCCTCTAATAGAGAAGGCTTGGGAAAACATTGAAACAAAAGAAGAAACTGCTGATAACCAGCAGTTTCTCCTTTTGTCTCAATATTTTCTATGTCAAATTTTACATATATCCTATCTTTAAAAGCATCCATTTTGTCATTTGTGGCAGTTTTTGAAGTGGATCACCCTAAATTTTTGTTGTTTGGGAAAGGGTTAATGTAGCTACCTGCCATGATAATCAGATACCTTTTCTCTCAAAGTTTTCATGTCCTTTGTGTCTTGTGTCTATAATCAAATTTCATCACAGATTTATCAGCAGATCCACAAGTTTTATTATAAACCTTCCAATACTTTTGCGAATTTCTGTCAATTTAGGCTTAAAATGGAACCAACCAATCAATCATTGAAGTCTGCTGACTGCTCTGTATTCATACAAACTCATCTCATGGAAGATTTATATATGAAAATCATGAAATTCACCCGATTTATAAAACAAAAATTCTAAAGTTTAAACATCCAATGGGTTGAATTTAAGGATGAGGACATATAGATTCATCATCTACGGAAGCAACAATAGTGCAGCAATGTCACAGTAACTGATTATCACCGCAGGTAGCTACCCATTGGTTACAAGGCATTAAAACGTAATTAAAGATTGATTTATTGTCAAAATGTTTGTTGACTTTTGAGAAAACAATGAGCGAAAAGAAGAAAATGCTGATAATCATCAGCATTTTCTTCTTTTCTCTCAATGTTTTCAAGTCCTTTGTGTCTTGTGTCTATAATCAAATTTCATCACAGATTCATTACCAGATCCGCAAGTTTTATTATTTATATAACGTTCCAATACTTTTGCGAATCTCTGTCAATTTAGTCTTAAAATGGAACCAACCAATCAATCATTGAAGTCTGCTGACAGCTCTGTATTCATACGAACTCATCTCATGGAAGATTTATAATATATGAAAATCATGAAATTCATCCGATTTATAAAACAAAAATTCTAAAGTTTAAACATCCAATGGGTTGAATTTAAGGTTGAGGACATAGATTCATCATCTACGGAAGCAACAATAGTGCAGCAATCGTCACAGTAACTGATAATCTCCGCAGGTAGCTACCCATTGGTTACGAGGCATTAAAACGTAATTAAAGATTGATTTATCGCACGGTGATCATAGACTTTGGAGATGTAACCTGGTTGACAATGTGGCCGTCATCAATAAAATTGTCAAAATATTTGGGAACATCTTTTGAAAGTTTATTTCACTTGTAACCCAACAATCATGCACCCATCTATTTCCCAGTGACAACATTTTAGGTTTGTTCAAATTGAGAGTTGATAGAAGCAACTAAAATGAAAAAAAGTGCAAGATATAGCATAGAATTCCTTCAGGGAAAAGGGGCAAATTAATGCTCAAGTCATCAGCATTTTCTTCTTTTCCCTGATATGTTTCTTATCTAACTCCATTTGGGCCCTTGATTGTTTCCAAAATTTTGCATAAACTAAATTAAACCTTCAAGCCAATACCAGACCCTTTCAGGTGATTTACAAAAATCGCTTGTTTTTCAACGACGGAAGAATCCTGTCATCTACATTGCAGTTTTAGGGATGGCGGATTAGGTGTTGTATTATAATGTGCCAATGCAAGACTGTTTTGCCTAAAGAGGAACATAAAAGCGTTCTGACAAAATATAGTTGATTTTTAACAAAAACCTTTTATGTGCAACTTAAAAGTGACGTTGAATGTGGTGTATGAAAACCCAAGTCAGTACAAAAGCTTTGGAATACAGTGTCTGCTGGTCCTTTTCCAAAATTAAGCATTGAAATTTAAATTGAGCCAATCATTGTGCAGCTCTATAATTCTGCTGTTTTTCACGTTCTTACAGAATAAAACACTTGAATTATAATCATGTCCTGGTTTGACATTGTCTTTTTGTTGAATAGGTATAATAATTGACACGATTTTTGCATGCATCCATGAATAGCTGTATGCCACGATTTGTAACGGATTTAAGGGGGATTTAACATGCTTGAGTTTTATTGAATAAAATGCAGGGGAAAGTTTAATTACTTTTCAAGTGGCTATATCACTCAGAAGAAATGTCCAATAATATTTCAATTTATTGCTGCTTTTCAACAAAAACCTTGTAACTGCAGCTGAAAATAAGCTGCAGTTACATGGTTTGGATTGAAAAGGTACAATATAGCAATTTATTGCTGCTTTTCAACCAAAACTATGTAACTGCAGCTTAAAAGAAGCTGCAGTTACATGGTTTGGATTGTCAGGTACAATATAGCAATTGATTGCTGCTTTTCAACAAAAACCTTGTAACTGCAGCTTAAAACAAGCTGCAGTTGCATGGTTTGGGTTGAAAAGGAATAATATAGTAATTTATGACCGTCTGCCGTGCCTTTCAATGTTTGTCAGTTAAAGCTGCTTGGATCATGTCATATTTTATCGTGACCTGATTTGTTTTCTTTATGCTCCATAAATTATTCAATAAAATTTAATTGACTCTTCTAATGTTTAATATTTCGTGTGATCATTACTAAAAGGAAGTTTAAAAAAGCTTATTTTTCATTGGTCCAAATTCATAAGGAGTTATTCAGAGAAGCGGAGATTTATTTAGATCTCAGAACATAAGAAAATTAATGCTGATCAATAGTTTTGCCACTTTTTCTTGGACCTTTCTTTTTAAACTTTTGATGGCTAGATTCTAATGTCAATCTACATAAATTTTATCAGTAAAGAAAATTTTCAAATGAAAATGAATCAAAACACTCTATTTCTTTATATTTAAGTATACACTGGGTTCTTAGGAATTCAAATTTCAAGAAAAGTTCTAGAAGTTCAAGAAAAATTTCTAGAAGTTCAAGAAAAAATTCTAGAACCATAAATGCTTTTTTGCTGGGGCCCATAGCTATACCTCTTAAGAAGTTGAAAGTTGCTGAATGTTCTTTTCTTTGAGGTTTACTTTTAATGGGAAGACATGTATATAGAACCCACCAAGATTAAAGTACAAGAAAGTTCTAAAAGGATTGCAGGAAAGTTCGAAAAATAAATATTTATCTGACTATTACATCTGTTCTCCATGAATTGTTTACAGCACAAGTCTCTGGTTAAACTAAAAAGTCTCTTTTCCTTTTCTTGTCTGCTTTGAAAAACCAGCACCAAGCATTAAACATGTATTTCACTGTTTTCAACAAAAATCTGGTAACTGAAGCAAGCTGCAGTTACAAGGTTTTCATTGAAAAGCAACGATTTAAGGATTATCTCCATTTCCATCCTTTTCAGTCTTGAAGATCTTTATGTTTTTAGCTCCACTGGCCTTTCAGGCCAGCGGGCTATTGTCATGGCGATGTGTCCGTCGTGCGTCAGTGCGTGCGTGCGTCCGTGCGTGCGTGCGTCCGTAAACTTTTTCTTTAAAAATCTTCTTCTCAGAAACTACTGGATGTATTTCAACCAAACTTCAAAGGAATGATCCTTGGGTGACCCTCTCTCAGATTCCTTCAAAGAATTTGGATTGAACCAGAATAACCTGAATTATCTGCCCTTGAATGTCAAAAATAGCTGGTTTTGACTTTATTTTTACTCTGAAATCTACAAATATTTACCAATCAAGACAAAACTTGGACAGAATATATGTAAGCATAATATCCTACCTGGGAGTAATTTTCAGCTTGATTGGAATTTTACATCATGAGTTATGTGCCCTTGAATTTGACAAAATTGCCATTTTCGACTTTGTTTTCACTGTAACAACCATAATTGTTAACCAATCAAGATTTTATTTGGACAGAATCTTGTTGACAACAAGATCTTGCTTATGTGTAATTTTCAGGATGATTACATTGCTACAACCTGAGTTATGTGCCCTTGAAATTGACAAAATTTCAGTTTTTGACACTTTTTCCATTTTGCGGCCATGGATATAGACTTATAGTATAATACTGACAAAATTTGGACAGAATGATGCTGACTAGTTTAATTTTCAGCTTGATTATAAACTCACATACTGAATTATGTGCCCTTGAATTTGGCATAATGACAGTTTTCAACTTTATCATCACTCTAAAAATCCCCAAAATATTGGCCAATCATTTACCTTCTTTTCGCTTTGACCACATGATTACTTCTTTTTACTTTGTTTTTGCTCTAAGAACCAAAAGTTTTGAGAAATCTAGTTTTTCTTTGACCACATTGCAGTATTTTACTTTGTTTCTGCTCTAAGAACCACAAGAATTTAAAAATATACTGGTACAAGTTTAATCATTGAGATAAATTTGTCAAATTTTTTATAGTAAACCACAAGAAATTCAGGCCTGTGGAGCGACTCAAGACCTTCAGGTCTTTCTAGTTGCATTATGTGATATTTTGTATGTACTAAAAAAAAGTGTTACTGTTAGATGAAATCATTTTGCGAATCTTATGTGGAAGAACCATTAGCTAAAAAGTTCCTGTCACTAATTTCAGACAACATTTAGTGATTTTAATTATTTTCAAAACATCCAATGTTGAATATTTAGACACTATACTTCATATATTATCAATCTAAGAATTTCTCTTGGGTCAATTTGTATTTGTCTGCTACATCATAAATCTAAATAAATTCTGAAGTCAGTTCTGGCAAAGAAACTGCCACATGTGTTAAAGTTCAAATGAACTGGGAAATTTCATAGTCTATTATGCAATAAATAAGTATCAAATTTTAAAGTCTAGATATGAGAAATTTTTACAGCATTTCCATGTGCCGAACAGCAACTATGAATTACATTAGCCCTTTCTGAGATATCAGCATGTTAGACTTTTGAATATCGAAAGCAATTGAATAGGCTTTATCGTGCTACTATGCGCAAATTCTAGCCTAAAATTCAAAGATAACCTCCTAATTGCATTATCGCACTATGACAGACACTGGCGTAGCTAGCCGAAAATAAAGTGTACGCAAAATGCATTGCCTAATGATTGTATCAAGGGAGGTTTCAAATGGTGGGCTCCATACTGCTGGGATGGGTCTTGTTGGCATCTAGACTGGTTACCGCCCTTGAAATCTACTTCGGATTTAAGGCCGGTAACAGCTAATATCTCCACGGTCAAAATCATGCCTGTCAACGAGCGGACGAGTGGCTCTGATTGGTCGAGGGGTTTCATCGGTTGTGTATACTAACCAATCAATGGACGCGGTTTGCCAGGTACTACCAGTTGTAAATACATCGTATACAACGGGTACCAGTGTAGTTGGCATCTCCCAGAAAATTTTTGACAATTTAATGTAGATGGTTATGAAATACATACCAAATGCCCACCTGGAGCTATGAATGACCATGGTCATTCGTGTCTCCTGGTGGGTATTTGGTATGTATTTTAATGGCGTTTCAGGTGTTTATATTTCAAGGGAAACAAAAACAAAAATCCACATTTTTTTAAAAAAAATTGTGATGTGTACACAATTCAGTTTTTGTGTACGGTTTGCTATGCCTATGACAGATGATATAGTGAGACTCATTTTCACATGCCACCAAGTGGTCAGTTCCATAACCTTTCTCCATGACTGATATTTGTAATTTCATGACCACTGGTCAAATGGGTGGTCAGTTGTGTCCAACAATAGCTGACCAGTGCCGATACATCTGGACACAAACTGACTCCATGCTTCAGAATATTATCAAGGTCAAGGGCCATAACTCTGTCATCTCTTCGACTTGGCCCCAGAGTCAGTGTTAAATTGTTTCGGAAAAGTGAAAAAATAGGTTTAATCGAATTGAAGACTGGCACAAGTATAATAGCTCTCAAAATGGATAGTTGGCAAGATATTAAATAGAAAATATTATGTGTAATAGGAGCTAGAATGTCAGATATGGACATCTTCATCTTTTGGGTTCCTTCTTTATAGAATTAAATTCTGATTAAATTTTAATGTAAATTAAAGGCTTGGAAAAAAATTCTTTGATGTATGCTATTTTGGGGATTTCCAATGTCTTTTGTAAATTATTAGCTTTGTAAGTACCGTATTTCACCTTATAGACGCGCCCTCCCTAATAGACGCGCCCCCACTATATAAACAATCTCGGAAGCCATGGGACGCCCCTCCCACCTTCACCCGACCTTACCTTGTAGAGTAGACTGTAGAGTAGACGGTAATGACAAATTCCGAACTCAAACTCCACCAAACTTCATCTTTGTGATTATCATACTTGTGGAAAAACGCTTTCTCAACAAGTAAAGCGTCTTATAATAGGGTATACGGCTCAGGTAATTGATTGAATAATTCGATTATGGTTATCCCCCTCTAGGTAGAATTGAAATTCATTCGGCCCGGTATGAGCATTGATAATGTTTCCTTTTCATTCCCCTTGCAGAGTGACCGTTTATGCAGTTTATTTCAAAGCCCCGTAAGAGGTCGCGTTTGATTTGTAAATTAAGAAGTGGAAAGCGAATTGATAGTACGCACACAAATGAAAAATAAATCATTTTTGCCGAAAATGAATTAATGAATATGGACAGATACCACGGGAAGTATGTTTTATTATTTTGTAAAGTGAAGAAGAAGAAGAAATCAAAACATTCCGAAAACGAAAGTAGAACACACCTGCCTTTTCGAGACAAAGGACTAGACTGGCAGGTAACTGTAGACTGGATGACAGTTACGTCGCTTTGTCTCCGCCGATTTATACATGTACCCGGTGTGTATTTATAAGATACAACGTCATCTACTGATAAAGTGACATATCTTGATCGATAATTTACGGTAGGTTGATTTTCTACATTCAGCGAAGCACTTTAAAATTCAAGAAAAGTGGTACGAAATAAACGCGCCTCCTCTGCGTTTTGCATCGCGCCGGGGCGCGTCTATTAGGTGAAATAGGGTATGCAAAACCATGGATACTGAAATATTGAGAAAAAAGGAGAAAATGCTGGTCATTGAGAAAAAAGGAGAAAATGCTGGTCATCGGCAATTTCTACCTATTTCATTATGTACAGAATCTGTCATTAGCATTGAATCATTTAATGCTATAAATAGTATTATTACATGGTCACTTTGAACCCAGGTCAAAGGTCTATGAATGACCATGGGACCTTGGCCGGCTGGACAATAATAGGGATGAATGTCTGACCAACTGACCACTGACTTTAATCAAACATTGCGGCAGAAAGGAGCTGAAGTAATTACACACAACTGACAATCACCATAAAGTTTATGCTTCTATAGTTTCACAGGGACTCAGTTTATTACTGTGACATCTGAAAATAAGGTCTGGCATTATTAGATTTCACTTGCAATGTTTGCTTTTCACATGATGTTGCTTTTTAGCTCAGAAGTTGATTGAATTTTGAACAATTTTTGCTGTCAGAATTATTCGCCAAGATATAGGCTTTCCGACATGATAAAATTTGTTGATATCTTGCCTATGGTCGATTCCAAAAAGAATCTGTTAAATGTGCTGCAGGTGGCTCAGATTGGATGTTTCATGGATACTTGCGCAATCTGATGTCCAAGGAATGCATGCTTTGAAGCACCATTAGGTTCTTGACTTTACAACTGAAAGATGATTCTTGATAGTTTAGCTAGCCCCATATTCCATGTAAAATGTTGATAAGTATCGTTGCAATTTCTGTTTGATTGCTGGACAGTTTTGCAGTCTCTGTAAGAAACTTTCCAATTGCTGCATGTTTTGCGTACAAATGCCAGACAAAATGCAGAACTGTTTCACATTTCTCTGCACCAATGTGTAGTGAAGCAGAATGCTGATGATATTTCCCATAATTAATTGGCTGTCAATCAAATGGCCACTTACAGCATGAAAATGGCTCTCTACTTGACCGAACCAAAACAATGGCCGACCCAAAACAATGGCGGACGTCCACTTTGCATGAGTGGCGAGCTTATGGCAAGCCAAATGCACACTAAGTAGAAAAACCTGGTTTTTCACAGAAAAACCTAGTTTATCAGCTTGATAAACCAGGTTTTCTAGAAAAACCAGGTTTTTCACACATTAACCTACGATATCAACTGATAAACTAGGTTTTTCTAGAAAAACCAGGTTTTTCATACATATACCAGGTTTTTCTACAAAACCTGCGATATCAATTGATAAACCAGGTTTATCTAGAAAAACCAGGTTTTTCTCTCATAAACCTAGGATATCAAAGTGATAAACCAGGTTTTTCAGAAAAACCTAGTTTATCAGTTGATATCGTAGGTTTATGTGTGAAAAACCTGGTTTTTCTAGAAAAACCTGGTTTATCAAACTGATAAACTAGGTTTATCTCGGATGCATGGTGATAAACCTGGTTTTTCACATACAGAGGCAAGCCAAATGCACACTTATTCTGATAAACTAGGTTTTTCAAAGTTTGATAAACCAGGTTTTTCTCTCGAGGTCACGTGTTTTGATATCCCAAGTTTCTCGTTGTTTAATTGGTTCCTCACTTAAACCTGGTATAACAAAATTTTGTCACGTGTTTTGATATCCCAAGTTTCTCGGAATTTCATTGGTTCCAACAGAGCGATCGCTGATAGCATATTACAGTAAATCTAGAAAGGCCATTATTTGGGCAAACCCCCAAGTCCCAGAACGACTATTCAAATGTTACCACAGTCCAGCTTGTTACTGATTGAGATCAATTAATTCCAGATAGCATTGGTGTTATAATGTTCATTTAATTTCAGTGGGGTCCTAGCTAGTACATATTACAAACGATAGCTAGGATTATATTTCTATAATTTGAATGTGAAACTGCAGAGACGTAAATTACAGTGGTTTCTCTTGATGTAATGATGCTTAGTAATGTAAATAGTACCTGATAAAAAGTTATTGTTGACCGAGCAAAATTTTGTTTGCTCTTTAATAACTTTTTTATCTGGTGTTGTTTATCAATTAAAAATATGTTTACACATATGCACAATTAGACAGCATATTTTTGTGTGTGTAACTGTTTGGCTCTTGTTCTCCATTAGTGTATGATTCGTCCTTCTGAAATTATTTTGTAATCGAAATTTCATCCTGATCAGCAAATCAGTTTGAGGCTGCTAAAAGAGCCCATATGGTATATTAGAGAAACCTTACTCATACGCAATTTTTGATCAAGACCTATACATTTCTCTTAACCCATAACCTATGAACACCTGAATTCTACATTCCTCACAAGAAAAGTTTGGGTAACATAGAAAAAAAAGCAAATAAACCTTCTGTGCTTTATTGTAGCAGTACATTAATCCAATCATTATTAACAGCAATTTTATCCATTGCAGCAGGTTTCAAATTGGAGTTGTCAAACAATTTGCTGTCTGGGAAAGGATTTAAGGGTCAAAATTACTTTTGCAAATGCCAATAAGCCGTATTACTATGTAGATTGTGCATGGTGGGATGGGTAAATCTATGGACAAATTTGCCTCGCTTCAGGTAAGACATTTTGCTATAACTTTCTTCCTTCTAAGTTAATTTTCAAATGGTTTGCTGTATGTACCGCGCCTAACTGAGCTCTTACCCCTGATGTATGACTTACATGAAACCCTTTTGTACTTTTTTGCAATAATTTGTCCCAACCCACTAGAAAAACGACAAAAAAATCTGATTGTTTTTCTAGTCGGTTGGGATAATTTTTTTGGGGAAAAGTATGAGTAGTTTTCGGAAAGGTCATATATCTGAGGAAAGAGCACAGTAGGGTGGGATACATGCAACATACCGCTTGAATATTGACTCATAAACAAAAAAGATATTGCACAATTTCTTACCTGAATCGTGACTAATTTGTCTGTAGTCGTTATTAGCTCACCTGAGCACGAAGTGCTCAAGGTGAGCTATTGTGGTCACTTTTTGTCCGTCGTCCGTCTGTCCGTCCGTCCGTCCGTCCACAATTTCGTGTTTACACTCTAGCATCTACAAATATAAGCCAATCTTGACCAAACTTGGTCAAAACATGTATGGCCATAAGATCTCGGATGAGTTCGATTATGGGTCAGATCGAAGTAGAAATGCAGGAGTTATCTGCCCTTGAATGCGAAAAATACTTAGTTTTGACATTGTTTACACTCTAGCATCTACAATTATTGATCAATCAAGACAAATCTTGGACATAACATTGCAGACCATAAGATCTCGGATGAGTTCGATTTTCAGTCTGATCTGACTGGAAAGACGAGAGTTATGTGCCCTTGAATTTGACAAAATTGCCATTTTCGGCTGTTTTTGACCTTGTTTACACTCTAGAATCTACAATTATTCATCAATCAAGACTAAACTTTGACACAATGTTTGGGACTATGAGATCTCAGATGAGTGTAATGATCTGATCAGAAAGTCGAGAGTTACTTGCCCTTGAATTTGACAAAATTGTCATTTTTGGCTGTTTTCGACGATGTTTACACTCTAGAATCTACAATTATTGATCAATCAATCCAAAACTTGGACACAATATTGGAGATCATAAGATCTGAAATGAGTTTGATTTTCAGTCTATCTGATCACCAGAAAGTTGAGAGTTATGAGCCCTTGAATTTGACAAAATTGCTGTTTTTGACTGTTTTCGACCTTATTTACACTCTAGAATCTACAATTTATGACCAATCAAGACAAATCTTGGACACAAGGTTGGAGACCATAAGATCTCAGATGAGTTTGATTTTCAGTCTGATCTGACCAGAAAGATGAGAGTTTTGTGCCCTTGAATTTGATAAAATTGCCGATTTCGGCTGTTTTTGACATTGTTTACACTCTATAATCTACTATTATTAAAATTTATCAATTAAGACAAAACTTGAACACAATGTTTGAGACCATAAGATCTTGGATAAGTTTGATTTTCAGTCCAATCTGACAAAAAGTGGAGAGTTATGTGCCCTTGAATTTGATCAAATTGCCGTTTTCGCTGCTTTAGACCTTGTTTACACTCTAGAATCTACAATTATTGACCAATCAAGACAAATCTTGGACACAATGTTGGATATCATAAGATCTCGGTTTAGTTTGATTTTTAGCCTGATCTGACTAGGAAGTCAAGAGTAATGTGCCCTTGAATTTGACAAAATTGCTGTTTTCGGCTGTTTTCGTCCTTGTTTATACTCCAGAATCTACAATTATTTATCAAACAAGACAAATCTTGGGCACAATGTTGGGCAAGATGAAATCTTGGATGAGTTCGATTTTCACAATGTTATTGACCATAAGTTCGTTTTCAGTCTAAAAGTCATAAATATTTTTTGAATTGAAGAAAAGTGTTGCTTATATCATTTTGGTTCAGGTGAGCGATATAGGACCATCATGGTCCTCTTGTCATTTCATTTTCTGAATGTAAAAAATAGCTACTTTTGACATTGTTTACACTCTAGCATCTACAAATATTGACCAATCAATACAAAAGTTGGGCACAATGTTGATGACTATAAGATCTCAGATGAGATCAATTTTGGGTCAGATCGGACTAGAAAGTCGGGAGTTATCTGCCCTTGAATTTGACAAAATTGTCGTTTTTTACCGTTTTTTACTTTGTTTACACTATAGCATCTACAATTATTGACCAATCAAGACAAATGTTTAACACAATGTTAATGACTATAAGATCTTGGATGAGTTTGAATTTGGGTCAGATGGGACTAGAAAGTCAGGAGTTATTTGCCCTTGAATTTGACAAAATTGTCGTTTTTTACCATTTTCGACTTTGTTTACACTATAGCATATACAATTATTGACCAATCAAAACAAAACTTTAACACAATGTTAATGACTATTAAGATCTTGGATGACTTTGAATTTGGATCAGATCGGACCAGAAAGTCAGGAGTTATCTGCCCTTGAATGTAAAAAATAGCTACTTTTGACATTGTTTACACTCTAGCATCTACAAATATTGACCAATCAATACAAAAGTTGGACACAATGTTGGTGACCATTAGATCTCGAATGAGTTCGATGTTGGGTCAGATTGGACCAGGAAGCCCTGAGTTATCTGCCCTTGAATTTGACAAAATTGTCTTTTTGACTGCTTTCGACGTTGTTTACACTATAGCATCTACAATTATTGACCAATCAAGACAAATGTTTAACACAATGTTAGTGACCATAAGATCTTGGATGAGTTCGATTTTTGGTCTGATCTGACCAGAAAGTTGTGAGTTATATGCCCTTGAATTTGAAAAAAATGTTGTTTTTGACTTTTTACTCTCTAGCATCTACAATTATTGACCAATAAAGACAAACCTTTGCCACAATGTTAAGGACCATAACATGTCAGATGATTCAATTTTCAGCCTGATCGGTTAAAAAGATGATCATGAGTTATATGCTATTGAATTTGACAAAATTGACGTTTCGACGTTTTTTTACTTTGTTTATACTGTAGCATCTACAAATATTGACCAATTAAGACAAAACTTGTACATAATGCTGATGACCATTAGATCCTGGATGACTTTGAATTTCAGTGTGATCGGATGAGAAAGTCATGAGTTATATGCCCTTGAGTTTGACAAAATTGTTGTTATAGACTGTTTTTCAACTTTGTTTACTCTCTGGCATTTACAATTATTGACCAATCAAGACTTACAATTTAATAATGTTGGTGACCATAAGATCTTAGATGACTTTGAATTTCAGTCTGATTGGATGAGAAAGTGGTGAGTTACATGCCCTTGAATTTGACAAAATTGCTGTTTTCGACTTTGTTTTTACTCTATCAACCACAAAATTAATAGTGACCAATCAAGACAAAACTTTGATCTTGGATATAATGGTTAATCACCATAAGATCATGGATGAGTTTGAACTTCAGCACAAATAGACAAGCATTTGCTGAGTTATCTGCCCTTGAAATGGACAAAATTCTCGTTTTTACCTTGTTTTCACTCTTTACAACCAGATATATTTACCTATAAAGACAAAACAGGAACATAATGTCGATGACCATCAATTTGTTTTCAGTCTTGATGTCACAAATATTAATTGATTCAAACATAACAATGGCTCATATCATCTTGGTTCAGGTGAGCGATATAGGACCATCATGGTCCTCTTGTTTAATAAATAGACTTACAAAACTCAAAAGTACATTAAGCTTGTGACAAATGACCTAATTTATTATCTTAATACATTCTAACAAAATCCAAATATTACCCTTTCAAAAATGGTGAAATTTCAAATTGGTCCAAAGCTAATATTTCTTATATCAACAAACTAGGTTTTCATGAAGAAAAAGGTGAGTATCATAACAGTAAAAATATTGAGGCAAAAAGAGAAAATGCTGATGATCAGCCTATTTTCTTCTTTTGCCTCATCGTTTTCCCAAGCCTTTCTATTAGAGACGAATTGAAAGATGGTACAAAAAAATGACACATACAGAAAACATTTGGGCCAGGATCTGGAAAAATGTCCCTTAACTTACTTTAAGACTTTTGAGCCCAACATGGTTCCAGATCAGCCTGTCTGTATACATGCAGTCTGATCAGGAACCATGTTGTTCTCTAATAGCTTCATCATAGTGTGTAACAACCACATGAGAGTAACATGATCCAGGTCAAACTGCACCTAGGGACAGCCTGATCTTGAAACATGGTTGTCTGAAATGCTATAAGGGACATTTTTCCAGCTCGCGGCTCATTTAAAAGCTGGTCATCATGAATTTAAATATGTTTTAGGCGTTTTCTCCAACTCTTTTAACCTGTGATATGTTTGATCACGATCCTTGTCATTCTAATTTTCAGAATAAGCAAGTATGCAGTTTGATTGTTCTGAGGATTTCTTTTGGATTTTTTATTATAATAAAATTACACAAATCATCTAATATTTCGTCGTTGTAAATGTAAAACCTTGTATCTCGTTTTCGGAAATCTCTAAAGGGGAGGGAATAAAGTGTAATAACTTTTCCCAAACTGAAATGTTTTACTTGAAATTTGGAAATATTGTTCATAAATAATGTATCATTGATACTGATCGGTAAAAATATCTCAAAACCTGCAAGAATTGTCTAAATTGGACACACAAGTTTGTACTTTGAAAATCGCTAGAACCGACATACGAGGTTTTGCATTTACACCGATGATTTAAACCCTTTCCCAACAACATTTTTTTTAGTCCAAAGAAGTTTCAGATACTAGAATTTTTGTATTGAAAAGCAATATCAAAGAATGCTATAGCATGGGAAACATTAAGGAAAAAGATGAAAATGATGATAATAATAATATACTTCTTTTCTCATAATATTTCTTTGACGAAGTCTTGTGTGGAAAAAGGTTTAATTCTTTCATAAATCAACATCAAATATTCTAAATTAATAATATTAATATTACATTCGACCTTAAAGGCTATAACATACCATCAGGGAAAGTATTTGGCATGTTCAGTCCGCACCGATTTGACAAGGATTCAGAATACTACTAGATGATAATTCTGAATCTAGCATGTTTTTCATACCTTACTCTATGCTCATTTTTCAATTAAACCAATCATGTGATTGACAGTATAATGCTGAGTTTATAGTGTTTCTTTCTTGAATGGTATCTTTTAGCATGACAGCTTTATTTTAATGGATAAATTTAAAGATGAAGCATATTAAACTGTGCTGAACCTCAGAAATAATGCACCACTTCAAAGCACACAAAGAAATATTTCAGGGTTTTTCGCAGAATAATTTGAAGTCATTGTATCAAATAATAAGTATTGGTAAACCTTGAAACATATTGTGTTCATGCAAATAATTGTGATCAAAAACATAATGGGAAAAGAAGATATGCTCAATTTGAGCCATTTCTTCTTTTCCCATAATGTTTCTATACAAAATTATAACATATTGATTTAAAAAAATGCATTATTTACCAGTTTTTGACATGAACTACCTCAAGGCTGGGGAGAACACTGAATATGAAGGCATAAAAACACAAATTTCACATTGTTTTAAATCTCCAGTCCGCTCCACATGGCCTTAAAACCTTGGAGGGCCGTCCTCATCTTGGTGAAGGCGTTGTCTTTAGTAATGGAGATATGTTCAGCAACGACCCCTGAAACAGTATAAATGCAGTATGTATTAGAAAAGATATTGATCCTAAAACCAAACGCAAGTACCAAATATGTAAGCTGATGAGATGTAACTACTTGAAAAAGTATCTCACTATCTCAAATTTCTCCTTAAGTTATGCGTTGCAATCAATTGTTCCTGTACTGGAGAAAAGGTACATGTATATCAAACATGATACTTGTTTAATATTGTTTAAAAGAAGTTATGGGATATGCTAACTTGTATAGACAAACAGACAAAAAGTCACACAATATGCCACTTCATTACAATCTATGGCATAACAAGTAGTGAAATATGAATGCTCCCCAAATGGCCAATTTTGCCAATTTTAATTTTTTGGACAGACAGACTGACACGAGTAAAACAATATAACCCCCATTCTTTCGATACAAGGGCATAAAAACGGTTTCAGCAGACATACAAATGGTTAGTAATGTGAAAATTTGAAAAAAATGATAACTAATGAAAAATTGTTTGCAATATCATTTTTCTGAAGAGATAAGAATCGGACAAGATGAACTTTGCTTTATATTTGACCAATAAATGTGTAGTAATAGAGGCAACTAGTTCCAATAATTGTGGATGCTAGAGTATTGACAAGTAGTGCCCAGTGGAGCTAAAAAATTTGATACAGAGAACCTACTTTCTGTTGACCGGCATTAGACCTTGGTTACTTTCTTATTTACGTCCATAATTGGCATTGAACACATCCCATTCTACATCAGAACATCAAATTGTCAATCTTTTATGAATTTCCACCACACATCCTTCATTGCACCTTTAACCTGAAAACAAAACAGTGCAATTAAAAACAGGCAAATGAACCCCCCGCTCCCAATGCCAGTACCTACTTCGTGTTAGGGACTAGGTTGGAATCCTGGTTCTGACCAGCAACATTCCTCAGTGCCTGTTAAATTTAATACCCAATGCTGGTATAATCTTGGCATGTACAACATCAATAGCCAATAGGTATGGATTTTGTGCTGTAAATAGACTGGCTTTACATGTATGTTTTGTTAAATAGTCTGTGTTGTTAAAACATCTCTTAGCTACAGCTCAAATTAAGCTTTTAAAGTAAGACCTGGGTAATGCAGTTCCTTTAATTTCAACTTATTCCGTAACGTCCGTAAGTCCAAGCATTTCTAAAGTACTGTTAGATGCAATATCGCCTGTTTCCATAAAAACGGAAATAATTGAGCTCACTCAGAGATTTCATGAAATATTCTAGACAATTTTTGTGAAAATGTTTCTAAATTGTATGAAGAGTAGGCAAAAAGCACAACAAAAGTCAAAAATTCAAAATTTGAGAGCAACGAAAATAACTTCCCGCAAAATATATTTGCACCACACAGATTTCGTTCCAATTAACTGGTCACATAGCCCATTACCCAGGTCTTAACTTTATTATGAGATTTATAATTAGACTGACAAATTACTACTGTTTGTCTGAAATAACATCACTGTTTACAAGATACAGTTGTTTCCTGTTGATAACTTTGTGCTCTGGAGAACTAAAAACCTGTCTAGCTGTACCCCATCCCGCTTTTCCCAAAAATTAATCCAAACCAACCAGAAAAACAACCGGGATTTTTTGTCGTTTTTCTGGGTGGTTGGGGTAAGTTCTTTGGAAATGTACAAGGATTTCACACATAAGTCATATATCAGAGGAAAGATATCAGTATGGTGGGGTACATGTGTAACGTGTCTTCAGTCGGTAGAGCAATTTTACATGAAAATCAATATGCTCAACAATTAGCGAAAATGTGGTTAGATGGACTGATTTATCCTAGCTCAAATAATCAACAATAAATCTGATCAACTTCATTAAAAATCAAGCAATTCACCATTCAACAATATATATAGACGATCTTCCTCTGCTGATCCTGAGCAAACTTGCTCAGCTACACTAATTGGATTGCTGAACTTACTGTGTCGATCACCGAGTGTATGAGAATGTTGTTAATCTTGAAAGGGATATTAAAAGTGTCATTAAGTTTTGGGCTGATCAAAGTTAAACTCATTACCCTAAAATACAGAAGTATTGCCATAAGTTGCCCATCCATCTTAATCATCAGCTTGGTGCCCGCTGTCATTGATGTTTCGGCCCTTATCCAAGTACATCTCGTAGCAGGTGGGCCCACCAGTAAATGGTGTGGAGATGGATTGATTCCAGTTATTCTCTAAGAGTAAGTTTGCTAATCGAATACAGTCTTGAACATTGTCTCAAACCCATTTTGGGATAGTCTGGTTACCGTAAGCCAAACTTTTACCGGTCAGAGCCTGTACCTTGTATCAGACCAGATATGTCCTGACCAACACACAGGACGACACTAGTCTCGAACTGACACTGTACAATTCAGTATGTGATGAGGCAGTCTGATCCATCTTGTCTACCGTAGTTCAACCTCTTGCATCAGCCTTCCAGGCGATCTCTAAGCTCAACTGCTATAACATGGCACAGTCGTTTCTATCGTACTACCAAAAGCCTCAAAGCCTTTGAAAACGTATGGCCAAACTAATTGATCAACCACAGCCTATCTCCCATCCGAGATAGCTCATCAATAGTTTCGACCAACCCTATCTCTCATTATCAGAGATAGTCCTATCTCCCATACGAGATAGCTCACCAATAGTGCCCAAAATCACTTAGCTTTATATCATGGTATATGCTGGTTTCCATTTTGTCACTATTCAGGGCGATCAGAGAACTTACTAAGATGGATACAAATATTCACTGTTCCGTCCTCTGTCCCCTCTACTAGGATGACAAAGCTAACACAACAATACCAATTTTATTCGGCCGTATAATTTTCACTATTGAAAACGACCTGTTCTTCTCACGTCGAAAAACAGAATGATTGCAACAGAGAAATTCTGCGCCTTTTATACTTTTTGGATTGAGTCCGGCTTCACTCATGGTTCCCGGTTTTTATCAGGTGCTTGTAGACTGGAATTCTATAGACTAGATACTTAAGTGAAACCCTAGGTTCGTCACACATGCACAAAACTGTTTGAAATTTGATGCATAAATAAGAAAGTTATTCCACAATTTCTTACCTGAAGGGGAGGGGGCAAATTTGTCTGTATTTGGTATCCATCCCATGCTGCACAATCTCCACTGTGATTATACTCTTTAATTTACCCATAATCCGAGTCTTCTCTGATGTAAATACGCTCTTTGATATTTTGATTTTTCGCTATTTACATCAGAGAGCGTTGCTCTTTGAAAAAATCAAGAAGTTCGCAACAAATTGTTGCGCATCGTTCACCGTCCGATCTTAAACGCTATCGTTAAAACCCCTGATGATATCGATAAATGAACCATTTATTGTTATTGCTGCTGAAAAAATTACGACCAAAAAGTATTTCTAAAAGGTTAATAGGCAATGTTTTGCAACAACCCTCACCTGAGCAGCCTTTGTTTACCTTGACCTTCCATTCAAAACCAAAGGTTATACTCATCCAGCAGGCCGATTTGAAATGAAATTTTTGGTCAGGTATGACAAAAAATGATTTATTGATCTATACCCTACAGTGTTTTACCGAGTGATTCGATATGATACACAAAAACAAAGCTTCAAGTTACTTGTAACGTTACCGAACTTTCCGCTGTTTTCAAAGAGCAACGCTCTCTGATGTAAATAGCGAAAAATCAAAATATCAAAGAGCGTATTTACATCAGAGAAGACTCGGATTAATTTACCCATTACCATACAGTCACGCCTTTGGCAAGTTCAAGGCTTTGGAAAACATTGTGGAAAATGAATAAATTTCTTGTAAGAAGCAATTTCTTCATTTACCAGACTGTTTTCTACACAAAAACATCCAAAAATTTTAGATTTCAATCACTACAAATTGTCGTCTGCAGCATCTTTGAATTTGGATCACCCTAAAATTTTGTCATTTGGTAATGAGTTAACCACAGATTTACTATAGATACATAAAACTTACCATTATCACCGTCTATCATCAACACCGGAAATAGATTACCAGCGAAGCGAGAATATGAAAAAACGCATGGTGAGTGGGTAAGTGTTGACCTTTATCATTGCGTTATACTTTACTACAGGATAACCAGTGCATGTAAGGCACATTGTAAAAAGATTTAATATAACGGCGTGCGCCTCTATTTTATCCTGTGTATCAAAATATCTGCCTTTAGACAGTTTTTTCGTTGCTTGGTACTGAAATTTCAGATAATCGTGTCGCGAAAACACATGTTTTATCGGGTTACCAAGATTGTGTTTCGGGTTTGAAGTCCATACCCTATTCTTAATACCAATTTGCCATATCTACTATGTGTTTCTTATGTTGGTTTGATATTTCACTGCCGCTAATTACTGAAACAAAAATGCTTTAGGTATACGGCGAATAGTTGTTTGTTGGTATTTCATGGACGGCGAATAGTCAATACCATGGACGGCGAATAGTAGTTATGTGTTAACGAAATTACGTCGTATATTTTTCGTTTATTTTCAAAATCAATAAACGAATTATTACACAATCATGATAGTTATGCTGTATCTCATGTTACTTCTTTGTTGGGATATCGGAGGTTTGTATGGTGGAGGACGGTCACTACTCAACGAACTACAAATGTATACACTTACCACATAAAGTAACGCAACATTTTCAAATTTCAATATTTTTGTTTTTAACAAACCAGGATCAAAAATGATACTTTCTATAGTTCGTAAATACACTTCAAATAAGTTGATTCATAGTGCTGGATTTCAAGATTGTGCTTCAAGAAGAAAATAATTTACAAATATTATTTTATTCTATATTCATATGAAAGGGAGATAATTTTGAACTTTTTTGTCAAATATTTCCATAAGTATGCACTAATTCAAAATTTTAAACCGTTCAAATGTTTATGTTTGTATTTGGAATGGAAATGTATCGCAGTTTATGAGTTACTGGCACTTTTCAATTTTCGCCTCTGGCTCTTTGGTGCCAATGATGGGTCAAATACCTTAATGGGCAGTGGAGACAGGGTACGAATGGTTACAAGCCAAAAATCGCCTTTTTTCAATCAAAGTTGCAAAAATATTCTTTTAACTTAATAGATCTAATCTGATAATTAACGTAAATGACTGTACAAATATTCTTTGTACTTATCCAGAATAAACGTGGGCCTACAATGCTCGTGGGAAACAACGACTTGCCAAATGAATTATATAGTAAAACAACCACGTGACTTTTTGTTTAGGTCTACTCATAAACACATATAAGCAGGTCACGTTCAAGCCAATCCGTTTCTATGTGTATTGATATTAATGTGACACGCGGCCTCCACAATTTTCTCATCTGGAAAGGCTTGAAAACTAAGTATTTAATTAAAAAAAATATAGCATAGAAACTTGAATTCCCTTGAGATGAATAGGCATAATCTAAAAGAAAGTCTAACCTTGCGATAAAATGCAGAAATTCCACACCTAAAGTAAACAAAACTCAACAAAGTCACATATCAAACGTCATCACTTCGCCAAATGACGTCACTGTGTAAATAAACAAGCAAATTCATTGACTATAGATATCCCTCGCCGAAAGTATTTTGATTACTCTGTATGTATATGGCTTCACCAATCAGGGGCAGTAACTCTGAATTTCATTGTTGAAGCAGGTTATTCCAACCATTCAATTGTCGAACCGAGCAAACCCGACGATATGTACATCTCCTTTTTGTAGTAGAGCTTTCCACAAAATTTCATTGAAATCCAACCAATATTTCCCAAGAAAAAGAGCGGAAACGAATATCACTCTGTATGTATATTGCTTCACCAATCAGTGGCAGTAACTCTAAATTTATAAGTCGAACCGGGTAACCCCGACGATATGCGCATCTCCTCTTTGTAGTGAAGCTTTCCATGAAGTTTCATTGAAATTGAGTCAATGGTTTTCAAGAAGTAGCGCAGAAACGAAACTCGGACGGACGGAAGGACGGAAGGATGGACGGACGGACGACGCAAAAACAATATCCCCCGATGATTTCATTGGCGGGGGATAACTACAACTACACACAGTGACGTTCGCAGACTTACCGGGCATAAGAATAAACTTCAAAACATGAGGGAAGGTAACTTCAAGCTTGATTATTTCACTTGTCTTTGGGAAATTTGCAGAATTTTTAGATTGTCATGTTTTAACAGCTCCTAATTTGTTTTTTGCTTGTCATTTGTGAGCTTACAATCGTGTATTCAATGGCAAATATAGATCTAATTTCTTAAGGAATAAGGTATGCAACCCATCATTAGCACCATTGAAGAGCAAGAGGCGAAATTTGAAAAGAGCCAGTAACTACCAAACAGTGTTACATTTCTAAACCAAATACAAACATAAGCATTTTGAACGGTTTAGAATTTTGAATTAATGCATACTTATGGAAGGTGCATTTTGTACGGTTTAGAATTTTGAATTAATGCATAGTTATGGAAATATTTTTATGTTGGTTTTGATCGTAAAGGTTCTCTTACTCTAGGCACTTTGAGTGGGCTGCGTTTTTTATTGTGGTACTCTCTACACGTTCAATTTAAATGATTTTTCGATTACTATTTGCCGTACATAATTTTTGGATAAAATAACTATAAGCCGTACAGATCATGTTCTATTTGCCGTACACATCTAACTTTTTGATTTGTTAAATATTTTGCTTAATTTCTGGATTTTGGCTTAAAAATTCTACGATACCTTCATATTCTATATGTTCTCTAGCTCAGTACTCAAAAAATCGAAAATATCCGCATATATTTCAAATAAATTGGTCCTAAACGCCAAAAGCATGCTTTGTTTGTGGTACCAGTCGTCGGATGATCGGTCCTCAAATCCATCCGTCTTGTCAATTAACAAAACGATCTACTTACAAGAAAAGCTGTGTATATCCGCCATGTATGTACACAAACATATCTTCAAATATATCACGGTTAAAACCATCAAAACTGATTTTTCATGAGTTGTCACATTTCGTGTCGGTCAACTCTCGCTTCGCTGGTAATCTATTTCCGGTGTTGATGATAGACGGTGATTATTCAATCAGTGCTGAGTTTTACTACATTACCAGCTTGCTTTATTACTAAGCACCATAAAAGGATTTTTTGTCAGTGGGGTGGTGAATGGGTACTGTAAAATAGCCTGAAATAAATAAACAAAACTTTTCTCTCCTATAAAATTTTGAGAATTCCAAAACAATATATAGATCTATTATTTATTGTTTGTTTTGATGGTACTGTGTTGTTATTGATCTTATTACCATTTATCACAAGTTCTTTCATTTTCATGTCACATACATGTTCTATAATTAGATAAATTAACTCTTTCTCCAATGGCAAAATTTAAGAATTGATCAAAATTGGAAGATCAGTGCTACCTGATGTACACAACAAATTTAATAAATTATTATTCATACTAAGAGACATTTAAAGTTAAAAATGTGTTGGGTTTCTTTTGAGCTTAAAGTAAATAATGAAGATAAATGATAATGTGATAATACAATTCTCTCCTTTCCTCTCAATGTTTCCCAAAACTATCTCTCAGGGAGTGACATTTTTGTTTGGGAAAGGGTTAAACTATTGAGGCCCAAATCATGAAATAATGTTACTAAAACCTTATAATTATACATAGATCTTTTATCAACTTATAATTTGAATAAAATTAACTTTCCATTTTAAAAACACTACATTTTGCTGTGGTTAGCTGTTAACATGCCAGTATATAGAGTAAGTGGCAGCCATTTTGAGCAGTAGTGAACTAAAATGGACATTTTTTTTTATCTACAAATTCTCAAAATATGATGGGAGAATATTAGTATTTCAAAAGAGTTAACACAGTATATGCAATCAGGAATTATATCTCCTTATAATTTTGTAGTACTTAATGAACAAAAATAGATATAACTTACTTTTTTCTCAATATTCATCAAAATCATGGGTTCAAAGAAGAAGAAAAATGGGGGGGAATGGCATACTGTGAAATGATTGGCTAATAAATTGTTTATCTTTTTATAACCAATCATGGCTCATCTTGAGGAGCACCTGCCAATATTACCCTTTCCCAAACAAGACCTTTTTTTTTACATTTTTAGTAGAAACAGTTCAGAGAAAAAAGTAAAAAAAATGTACATCATATTTTTTATGCTGTAATTCAATATCTTTGCTATTTTTACTAAAAAAAAATGTTGTCTTCAACATCTTATAAATATTGGAGCAACCTTAAAGTTTGCTTTTTGGGAAAGAGTAAACAACCTTTTTGGGAAAGAGTAAACAACAGTGTACCCAATTCATGGAAAAAGGAAAAAGGAAAAATTGGAAATCATAACTGTAATTTCATTCTTCATTCATTTTTTTCTCTCTCAGGAAAATTCTCCAAACAACATAAATTAATTTTGATTAATTTCCATAACAACTAATTTCATCTAGAATCTATCTCAATTATAATATTAAAAAAGTCACAAATAATATGCATGGCTTTTTGCACTTAAACATAACAGCCTTAAATTGTTTGGTCAACTTGTTATCATTGTACCAGCAATATATAGAAATCAATATTATATGATGCATAATTGTCCTAAATGAAATTAATATAATGGTAAAGATATGGTATTTTAGCAGTCACAGATTTGCAACAAGTTTGCAACAATGACTGAAGTATACAGTTTTAACCCTTACCCCAGAAAGTCTTAAATAGTTTTAATACTTCACATCATAGTGCTTTGGATACCATTGACAAGAAATGCTAAAACAGACAGACCAAGGGACTCCAAAACAATAAGCTGAGTTTGCAAAGGGTAATGAAATGGACCTTTTAATTTATGTATTTTTACTTGTTGATAAAAAATGGATTTAGAAGTAATTTGTCAAACTCTGTGAAATAGTTTGTTTGCAGATGTTGAGTAAAGGGTACTTGGATAATACCAGACTATTAATTAACACTTTCCCAAAAAATGCAGATGAATGATTTCAAGAGAATAGATTTTTTTTTGTCTTTCTGAGTGTAAAGTATTGTGGAATATGAAGAAATTGCAAGCATTACTGATTTTGTTTTTTTCCTTTTTCTTTTCATTAGAAACTTATATAACTTTTGTGCATATTAAGACAAGTTTTAATACGGGCACACATAAAGGGTTTTTTATGGGGGTTTGAGTTTGAGTTTATTGGGGTTTTACGCCGTTTTTAACTACCAGGGTCATATCGCGGCGGCTGGAGCACCTAACCATGGATTCCTGGCGTTTCTCATACCAGTACTACCACAACACCCTTACCGAGCCCCCAGCTGCTCCCCCACATAGGTTCACGATATCAAACCACTGATGGGTGACATTTTGTCAGTAAGGGTATTTGCCGCGGCCGGGTTTTTTTTATGGGGGTGTTAAGGACAGATCCTCCATTTATTTCCTACGGTAAGAATTTTTTTATTTTTTCTGTACTGATATTTAAATATATGAGAAGTAAAAAAATGACTAAAAAACTATAGGTCACCAAGCGAATTAAAAAGTTATTGGATTTCAAGGGAGACTACTCTTGTCTAAAATTGCAAAAATGAGGTGTCACTTAAATACCCACAAAAAAGGTGTTCGAAATGACTAGGATTACATAAATGAGGCTTTATTGTGTTCAATATATTTTATTCTGTCTAAATGAGTATCAATTTGGGAAAATTTAGTGATGATTTTGAAATTCTTAGTAAAACATTCTTTCAAAAGTAGCTGAAAATAATCTCTTTTCGCAACGTTTCTGATAATAAAAAATATTCCAGCGGTAAGAATTTTTTCTTTTTTGGTATAGACATAGTGCTTGGTCATACGTACAAAAACAAACAAAGAAAAATATATCAAACCAAGCGTTTTTCTTAGTTATAAGTAAAATTTGGTTTAACTTTTGCAGCTCTGTCCGAAATTGTTTCCCTATTTTTATCCATTTTCTTGCTTATTACCAGCTTTAGATAATAAAAAGTATCATATGTTGTGTCCACTGGAAGCGGACTAGCTCATAAAGACACCACTTTGCTTTTGTTGCTCCGTTTCCTATCGCTAACGCTACATGTTGAACGCGTAAAAGAAAGCAAAATGTACCATCCGAGCACTATTACACTTTAATTGACCAAACAGAGAAATTTGAAATAACCGAAAAGGGTCCTGTCATTTATCAACCAAACTTTAACTAAATGTAAAAAATACATTTGCTGAAAAGGTCAATTACTGAAACAGCTTTATTTCGTTATTTAGGATATGCGCAGTAAGTTGCGCAGTAACAACTGGAGGATCTGTCCTTAAAATCTAAGTATCAGTCATAGAATTTGACAATTCTATGCAATTTTCTCTTTTCTTATAAATGTTTCTATTAAAAAAAAATACAAAATTATTTTAAACCCTTTTATAATTTTTTTTTGACATCCTTAACCCTTTCCCAAACAAGACTTGATTTTGATGTCCCTGATAGAAAAAGCTTGGGAAAACATTGAGGCAAAACAAGAAACTGCTGATAACCATCAGTTTCTCCTTTTGTCTCAATATTTTATGTGCTATATTTTACACAAATCCTATCTTTAATAACAGCCATTTTGTCATTGGTGGCAGTTTTTGAAGTGGATCACCCTAAAATTTTGTTGTTTGGGAAAGAGTTAATAGAAAGGGTTTTGAAAAATTGAGACAAAAGAAAAAATTGCTGACAATTAGCATTTTCTCCATTTGCTTCAATATTTTTGTGTTGTATTGGACTCAAATTCTTTTCTTAGTATTTTTTTTATTTTTAACTTGGATAAAAGGTATATTTTTTGCTGTTTGGGTAAGCATAAATGGACAGTTTCAACACCAGGAAATGAATTATTGAATAAATTAATGTAGAAAAGTGAACATAGGAAATTTTTGTAAAGTGCCATGAACTTTTTCAACATATCTGATCTACACTGACATGATACAAGTTACAGAAAATCCTTTTCTACCACTGAATGTTCCCCTGAAATGTCACATGGATCTCTAATGATGGAGTAACCTTAATTTATATAACATGGACACATTTTTTTTCATTTATTGGACCTAATTAACTGTTATTTTAACAATTTGCCTCTCTTGTAAGCCCTTTCCCAAAGTACAAAATGTTGACTCAGAAAGATATGCAGTTCACAAATTAGACAATTTAGAGAACAAAGTATGTTTGTTGTTGGCAGGAAAATATTGAGGCATTATAGGGTAATAAGCATGTTTTTTTTTTCCTTCAATGTTTTATTGAGTCTTTTTTTTTCTCTATTTGGTACATCAATGTTTGTGAATGGGTTATGTATAGTGACATTCAATCTCAAAATCAACCAAATGGGCACAAACCTTTGAGGGAAAAGTAAAAGATTTTTTTTTTTCATAAATACGCAGCTATGGATAGCTGCGTAAAAGCTGCGTCTTTCTAATTTAAGGGGAAGAAAAATCAGCACAAGAAAGACGCAGCTTTTGCGCAGCTTCTTGAGCTGCGTCTTTAGATCTCAGACAAAATTATAAAAATACGCAGCTTCAAAACAAAATACGCAGCTTTTACGCAGCTTCATAACAAAATATGCAGCTTTTACGCAGCTTCATAACAAAATACGCAGCTTTTACGCAGCTTCACAACAAAATACGCAGCTTTGAAGTAAAAAACGCAGCTTTTAGAGAAAAACGCAGCTTTTACGCAGCTCTTTTTAAAAAACGCAGCTTTTGGGATCAGAAACCCAAAAAACGCAGAAAAGCTGCATAAAAGCCGGCTTTTACGCAGCTTTCTGGAAAAGCTGCGTTTCATTTTCCCAAGGGAAATATCAAAAAAAGGGAAAGGAAATCCATAGGGGAGACCGGGGCAAGATGATACACTTTTTCGAATTTTTCAAAATTCTCCTTCCATGGCTTGCTCTGCTGTTAAATTTAGGACAGAAAGGAAAATTTGGTTTCTTGACTATTATTTAGACCGAAATCCGCACTCATGAAATGTTTGCAACATATGTAATTTTGCGTTTGAAAAAGGCTGGTAAGATGTATCATCTTGCCCCGTGCTCGGGGCAAGATGATACAGGTGGTGGGGCAAGATGATACAACGTCGTTTTACTATTAATAAAATACATTAACCATGAGAAAAATACTACGAGGTTGTTCAGAATTTATAAAGGGGCATGTTTCATGTCAAAACAATAAAGAAACTAATCTATTTTAACGAAGATGTGGGAATAAGAAAGTAACCATGCCGTAAGGCGCCCTGGAATGGTTTATTTTTTTTTATTTTAGTGTCTTTATAAAGAAATGGTCTAAAATATTTACAACTCAGTATAATCAAGTCAGCAAATACTAGAAAAGATGCCAAATGGATTACGTTTTCATTAGAATGGTCTCTTTCTTTCTGAATCAACTAACATTTGCAAGGATATAAATGGTTTCATAGTCAAAATATCTGTCTATGGATAGGAAAAAAATGTTTTCAAAAAAAACATAATTATAATGATAAAACAAAATAATAAAGAAAAGAGCGCACATATTATGAATTCCATTATTAAAGTAAATTGATAGAATATAGCCTAGTATAAATCTTTATACTCTCTTGAAAATATTAATTGAATTAAATTCCTTTTAATATCATACATATAAAGCCACTCTTAACGAATTCTAAATATGAATGATCCTCGAATTCAAAAATTTGACAAATATGATATATACATCAGAATTACCAGCAGAACCACTCTGAAACAAATATATGACCACCATAAGTTCTAGGGGACTGTTTTTTATGGGTTGAATACATCTTTTGCAAAATATGGCAGTCACCAGGACAAGATGGCAGTCTGTATCATCTTGCCCCGACTATGCTGTATCATCTTGCCCCGTGACACCTCGTTACCTTTCAACTCATATCATTAAAAAACAAACAACATTTAGATGAAAATAAGAATGGTAAATAAACGTTGAAATGACATGCTCTGATCTTGAAAATATTTCAAAAAATATTCTCGTATTCTAACGTTACAGAAGGAATTTAGTAAAAATGAAATAAATTACTAAAATACCCCGAAAAACGATATTTCTGTATTATTTCTGTATGTGTTGTTGTACTCCTGAGATATTTTTGCCAAATATAGATGACAAAAAGACGCTACAACATAGAATGTATATGGTGTCATACATGGCGTCATATTGCTTAAAATTGCGCTGTATCATCTTGCCCCGTGTATCATCTTGCCCCGGTCTCCCCTACATAATCCTTAGGGAAAGAGCTCAGTAAGGCGGGATAAATGCAACAAACCTTTTGAAAATTGACACAGAAATAAAAAAAAAGAGTTATTGCAAAATATTTGACCAGAATCGATATTTTTTCCGTAGTCGTTATCCATCCCATCATGAACAATCTCCACCGTCCGTGCGTATGAATTGTGATCAGACATATGCATTTATGCCCTTGGCTCATTGTTGTCTCAAATGCCTTACAGTTTTTCAAAACAAGACATGGTTTTGTTGTCCCTATTTGGATGAATTTGAAAAAAATAGAGAGTAAAAGGGAAAATGGTTAAATTCAACATTTTCTTGCATTGTCTCCATAATTATTATCTGTAATTCATTACCCACACACCCAATCTTTATCATAATCTAATTCATCATCTATGTACAGAAGATTTCAAATTACAACAGTTCAAAGTGTTGCTGTTTGGAAATGATTTACAGGCCTTTTTACTGTCAAAGAGTGAATAAAAATGTTATGTCTTTTCCTTAGAATCATCATTTAACTCTTTCCAAACAAAGACAAGTTCAGTCGTTAGTAATATAAAGAAATTGTTTTGGGAAAACCTTGAGGCGAAAGAAGAAAATACTTAATGATATTTACTGATTACCAAGGGGAAACAATTAACAGAAACATTCAGGGGAACAAAAAAGGAACAACAACAACAACACACAAACAAAAACACAACTGGTTAGCGTCATCCATTTTTCCTAAATATGTGTTGACTGGTACGTACATGTACACAAAGTTTTATTTCGTCAGTAGGTCTGTATCTATGGCTAAGATATTTGAAAACACTGGGAAAAAGTAATCCACATTGTATATAACCAAGAAAATCATATTCCATAAAGTTTTGACATTTAAATCTAAGTTTGAAAAAAAAGTAAACATAATGCATCTTGAATCGTTTAACTTATTATTTAATTTTGGAGAAGTATAGCCTACAGGTTGGGAAACATTGTCGAAAAATACGACGTTGCTTGTGACAAGCAATTTCTTCATTTCCCACAATATTTTATACTCTCTATGACCAATAAATGTAAAATTCCATTCACTTGAAATTGCCGTCTGCAAAATCTAAATCAGTGTTAACTTTTGCAATCTGGTAATGGGTTAAGAAAATAAGAATGAGTTATCGACCTCGAGAAATTCCCACTAGGCCTATTAGTTCAGTCGCTTTGAACCTTCTTTATCTGAGGTGTAACTAATCGCCCAATGAAATATCGAGAAACTTGTGATATCAAAATCACGTGACCTTAGAGAAAAACCTGGTTTATCAGACTTAGTGTGCATTTGGCTTGCGGTCTAAATAAGAAATAACAAAAAGTTTGAAAAACCTGGTTTTTCACAGAAAAACTTAGTTTATCAATTTGATAAACCAGGTTTTTCTAGAAAAACCAGGTTTTTCACTCACAAACCTACGATATCAACTGATAAACTAGGTTTTTCTAGAAAAACCAGGTTTTTCATACATATACCAGGTTTTTCTACAAAACCTGCGATATCAATTGATAAACCAGGTTTATCTACAAAAACCAGGTTTTTCTCTCATAAACCTAGGATATCAAAGTGATAAACCAGGTTTTTCAGAAAAACCTAGTTTTTCAGTTGATATCGTAGGTTTATGTGTGAATAACCTGGTTTTTCTAGAAAAACCTGGTTTATCAAACTGATAAACTAGGTTTTTCTGTGAAAAACCAGGTTTTTCTACTTAATGTTCATTTGGCTTGCCATACGAGCTGGTCACAGAAAAATTTGTCAGTGTTATTGCTAAACCTTGTAACTCCGGCTTTAATCAAGCTGGAGTTATAAGGTTTTGCAATAATATCGACACATTTCTTCATAGTTTGTGACTTTTATGAGCCCAAGTGTCGCTATGTTTGCTTTCAATTTCTTTGTTCAAATAGTTATCGATGAATCTCTTTTTAAGAACCTTCCACCAAAATAATGAAGCTGGTGTGTGTTTGGTGCTTTTACTGCCAATTTAGAAACTAAGGGAAGTTTTGTTGCCTTTTGCTCATAGTGTTGTGTGTGCAAAGCTTGAGGCACCTCTGAGAGAGGCAAGCATGCAAGATCATATTTAGGACACTCAGGCCAGAATTTGAATATTCTATACCTATTAAGATTCAAATAATTATGTGACACATAATCATCAGTAGCTAATAGTTAGCTTGATATAGATTATACCAAGTTTATACTTTACCTCGCTTCCTGAGTTCCTGAGTGAACTTTTATCATATTGATATTTATTTTTAACACAATTAAAAATAAACTATAGCTTTTTATGAGCAATTGCATATCAGCATTTTAGCCTGGCAAATGTGCAACATAATCATATTATTTAACCCTTTCTCACACATTGACGCTTTTGGACGCCCCACAAAATAAAGGCTTTGGAAAACATTGTGGAAAATGAAGAAATTGCTTGTGACAAGCAATTTCTTCATTTCCCACCAAGAAAGACCAATAAAGGTGTTAAATTTTGTTCAATGGAAATTGTCGTCTGCAACACCCAATGAGTTTGGACTAGGCTAAAATTTTGTTCTTGGTAATGTTTTAAGTTTTGTCAAAGGACGCACAGAATCTGAAGTCTTATCAAAGGAGGCACATAATCTGAACTCTTATCAAAGGAGGCACAAAATCTGAAGTCTTATTAAAGGAGGCACAAAATCTAAAGTCTTATCAAAGGGGGGCACATTATCTGAAGTCTTATCAAAGGGGGCACAAAATCTGAAGACTTATCAAAGGAGGCATAGAATCTAAAGTCTTATCAAAGGGGCACATAATCTGAAGTCTTATCAAAGGGGGCAAAGAATCTGAAGTCTTGACAAAGGAGGCACATAATCTTAAGTCTTGACAAAGGAGGCACATAATCTTAAGTCTTGTCAAAGGAGGCACATAATCTGAAGTCTTATCAAAGGAGGCACATAATCTCAAGTCTTATCAAAGGATGCACAGAATCTCAAGTCTTATCAAAGGATGCACAAAATCTGAAGTCTTGTAAAAGGAGGCACAAAATCTGAAGTCTTATCAAAGGATGCACAGAATCTGAAGTCTTATCAAAGGATGCACAAAATCTGAAGTCTTGTAAAAGGAGGCACATTATCTGAAGTCTTATCAAAGGAGGCACATAATCTGAAGTCTTATCAAAGGATGCACAGAATCCCAAGTCTTATCAAAGGGGCACATAATCTGAAGTCTTATCAAAGGGGGCAAAGAATCTGAAGTTTTATCAAATGAGGCACATAATCTGAAGTCATATCAAAGGAGTCACGGAATCTGAAGTCTTATCAAAGGAGACACAGAATCTGAAGTCTTATCAAAGGAGGCACATAATCTGAAGTCTTATCAAAGAAGGCACGGAATCTGAAGTCTTATTAAAGGGGGGGGGGGGGACAAAGGAGGCACATAATCTTAAGTCTTATCAAAGGATGCACAAAATCTGAAGTCTTATCAAAGGAGGCACAAAATCTGAAGTCTTATCAAAGGAGGCACATAATCTGAAGTCGTATCAAAGAATGCACATTATCTGAAGTCTTATCAAAGTAGACACATAATCTGAAGTCTTATCAAAGGAGGCTTGGAATCTAAAGTCTTATCAAAGGAGGCACATAATCTGAAGTCTTATCAAAGGAGGCACATAATCTGAATAAGTCTTATCAAAGGAGGCAAAGAATCTGAATAAGTCTTATCAAAGTAGGCAAAGAATCTGAAGTCTTATCAAAGGATGCACATATTCTGAAGTCTTATCAAAGGAGGCACATAATCTGAATAAGTCTCTTCAAAGTAGGCAAAGAATCTGAATAAGTCTTACCAAAGGAGGCACATAATCTGAATAAGTCTTATCAAAGGACACACATAATCTGAATAAGTCTTATCAAAGGAGGCACATAATCTGAAGTCTTACCAAAGGAGGCACATAATCTGAATAAGTCTTATTAAAGTAGGCAAAGAATCTGAATAAGTCTTACCAAATGAGGCACATAATCTGAATAAGTCTTACCAAAGGAGGCACATAATCTGAATAAGACTTATCAAAGGAGGCACATAATCTGAATAAGTCTTATCAAAGGATGCACATATTCTGAAGTCTTATCAAAGGAGGCACATAATCTGAATAAGTCTCTTCAAAGTAGGCAAAGAATCTGAATAAGTCTTACCAAAGGAGGCACATAATCTGAATAAGTCTTATCAAAGGAGGCACATAATCTGAATAAGACTTATCAAAGGAGGCACATAATCTGAAGTCTTACCAAAGGAGGCACATAATCTGAATAAGTCTTATCAAAGTAGGCAAAGAATCTGAAGTCCTGTCATGTTTTGTCAAAATATTTTTACAATTTTAAGTCTGAGTACCTTAGACTATGAATTCATGCAGAAAGCTTGAGAAAACATTTTCTCCAGAAGCAGGATCTAGTTTCCTATATACTTCCTGTATATGCCTCACATATGTTACAAAGGCTCTCTTTCCAGACCAACTTTGTTAACCCTTTCCCAAACAAGACCTGGTTTTTAATGTCACTAATAGAAAAGGCTTGGGAAAACATTGAGGCAAAAGAAGAAACTGCCGATAACCAACAGTTTCTCCTTTTGTCTCAGTACTTTCTATGGCATATTTTACACAAATTATGTCTTTAATAACATCCATTTTGTCATTTGTGGCAGTTTTTGAAGTGGATCACCCTAAGATTTTGTCGTTTGGGAAAGGGTTAAGCTTTTCCTAAATTACAAAGTTTCAGGCTGGTCCAGTTTGAAAAATAAATATTGCAGTGACAACAAAAGCAAAATTTCACAGGTAGAAGATGTGACTTATAGCATAGAAATTATTGATGGAAACAGAAAAATTGCTGATTATCAGCAATTTCTTCTTTTCTCCCAATATGTTTTAAACAGTTTCTGCTAGCTAGGAAAATCAAAACTTTTCCAAAGCAAGCCCTTTGCTGTTTTTGGCATTGTAATCTAAAGGCTTTAGAAAAGCATGAAGAGAAAAGTAGAAAATGCTAAAAAATTTAGAAACTTTTATCAATTTTGCCTGCTTGTAATGGGATAGAACTCCCACCATCTGCCTTCATGGATTTGTAATCATTATTATTCATAATAATTATGGTGGACTTTATTTGTCAAGGTAAATTCTCCTTTTGTCTTGATGTTTTCTTTGCTATCAAAAGGATACTTTTTGACGACCCTAGATTGTTGTCCTGGTAAATTATTTCCATGAAATGACACTTTTTGATGCATCACTAAACAAAGGCTTTGGAAAGCATTGTGGAAAATGAAGAAATTGCTTGTGACAAGCAATTTCTTCATTTCCCACATCGCCTTCCACCCAAAAAGACTACTTGAAATTGTTGTCGTCTGCAACACTTTTGAATTTGGGCCAACCAAAAGTTTTGCCATTTGGCAAAGCATTACGAATTTGGACCATCTGCTTCGATCATGGGTTTGTAATCATTATGATTGATAATTATAGTGGACTTTTGTCAAGGTAAATTCACTATAAAATTGAATCCTCCCAAATATTTCACTCCCCTTTTCTCTCTTAAATAGCATGCACCCAAAACCTGTTAATTTTTACAAAGAGATAAGCTTGGCAAGTCTGGATATCCAATTTCAAACGAGCACACTCCGCCACAGCAGTGAAATATTCATGGTTTGTTGGATTAAATCCACACACAGCTGCTTATCCAATCAAGTGAGGCTGCTAGAGGTCATGTGACTTTGATTGGCAGGCAATTAGCTGCAGGGGGAGTGGCTTAATGATTGTAATCCTCATTGATGTGGAAATGAGTATACAAAATTTTCGCTCCAAATTCATCGAGTGTATCGGTTTTTACAATAATTTTGTTTATTTCGTGGGATTTTTATTGTTTATGTATGTTTGCTAATTACTGATTTATATTCGGACTTGTGGTGGCTTATTTGTGTCATCAGTTTTAATTGGAATTGATCACTTAAAGGTATGTAGCCGTTTTTCCCGTCATAATATAAAATGTCAACTGCCGCTTTATATTGATTTTTAACTGAAATAACTATTTTGTCATTGGAATCTGCATGTCATCTTTTAAATTAACCCTTTTCCATATGACAAAATTAAATACTGGTCCAATTTTAAAGAAGCTGCAGATGTAAGTGTTACTTAATATTTGGAAATCATTTAGAGAAAAGGAGAAAATGCAGATTCTACGCATCTTCTCCTTTTCCCAAAATGCTTCCAAAATACTCTTTGTTGTAGAGACTTCTAAACCAGAGCTCGAGGGCTTGAGTTGGATTTTTTCTTTCATTCCAAACAATGGATTTTTCAGTCAAACTCCCTACATTTCCTAGCTTTTGTTTGAAAATTGTTTGAAATTTTTAGAAACTAGTGACAGCATTTCTATTCATCAATTTCAAGAAATATTCTGAGTCTTAATTTTGTTCTTTTTGGAGACATAATTAAAACTTTTGTCATCAGAAAAAGGTTTAACCTTTGAACAGAGTCAAATTTAGACTTGATTAACCCTTTCCCAAACAAGACCTGGTTTTGATGTCCCTAATAGAAAAGGCCTTGGAAAACATTGAAACAAAAGAAGAATCTGCTGATAACCAGCAGTTTCTCCTTTTGTCTCAATATTTTCTGTGCCATATTTTACACAAATACTATCTTTAGTAACATCCATTTTGTCATTTGTGGCAGTTTTTGAAGTGGATCAACCTAAAATTTTGTCGTTTGGGAAAGGGTTAAAAATGACATCAGAAGAAAAAATATACTATAAAAGATTCAAAACTTCTAGGGAAAAGCAAAGAATAAACTGTCACATTTACTCATAAACATTTAATACTTCCCAAACAAGACTTGGTTTTAAGGTGCCAATTATATCCTGTATCATAAGTCTTTTCTTCATTATTTTAGAAACTCTTTTTGCTGTAGATCTTTAAAATACTGGTATTGTTTTAGGAAAGGCAAATTATAGCATTTTAGTTTTCAGTAACAAAAAGCTGCTGGAAGCAAATCCCTTACAACAGGAAACTAAGAAATTTTATCCAAGTATTTTAATAAAAAATAAGTGAAATTGCCAAAAGTATCAAGAAGTTAAGCTTAAGGCAATTAAATTCATGCACTAGTGAGGCAAACCATATGGTTTCTTTAACCCTTTCCCAAACCACAAAATGTTCAAATAGTTTGAATATCAAAGTTGCTGCAGACAAACTCTTAAAAATACATGTTTGTATGTCAGGACAAATGTGAAATATTAGAGGAATGGCACAATTCTTGTTATCAGCATTTTCTCCTTTTCTCCCTCTGTTTCCAAAGCCCTCGTAACAAGTATATAAAATCAATGGTTGTTTGGGATAGGGTCCCTTCTCAAGTGCTAGGCTTTCACTGGAATATCATAAAATATGCAATTATTAATAAAAACCCTTTCCCAAGTCATTCAAAAGTCAGACGATTAAAATATATTGAGAGAAAAGAAGAAAATGCTGATAAGTCAGCATTTTCTTCTTTTTTCTCAATGTTTTCTATCACAACACATAAACTTCATTCAGCCCGTGTTATATTCTTAAAAGATAAGATCAACTAATGTCATTTTTGACGATCTAAAATTGTTGTTGTTTGGGAAAGGGTTAATCCATTACCAAACGGCAGAATTTAAGACTAGTCCAAATTCAAAGATGTTGCAGACGACAATTTTAAGTGAAAGAAATTTTACATTTTTTGGTCTTTATATAGAAAACATTGTGGGAAATGAAGAAATTGCTTGTCATAAGCAATTTCTTCATTTTCCACGATGTTTTCCAAAGCCATTATCTTGTGGGGAGTCAAAAGGAGTCACTGTGTGGTAATGGGTTAATAGAGATGGTTTTGATATGTGTGCTTCATTTCAAATCTGACATCAGAGAAAAAAAATCAAGTTTTATTTAGAATGAGATCATCAAAGTGTCATATACTCCTCAAAAAAAGTTAAGGACCACACATTCAAAGTGCGATATTTTGTGATTCCTTATATGAATCTATCTATGATTTGTTGCATGAAAACTGGTACCCTTTCTTCATAATAAGTTAATCAGTTGATTGGAAAATTAACCGAATTTAAAACTGTGAGAAGAAATTGCATAACACTACCCTTTAAAATGCTTGTTTTTGCATGGGCAACTTTCAGAAAAAGCCCTTTTCATCAGGATTTCCTTTTGAAAAATCACACATATGGCCAGTTTTGACTATCTTGAACCTCTGTTAACTCAATGCAAGAAAAGTTGAAGTTGTAAACTAACTTCTGGTACCCTGTATGAGGGATTTACATTAAGACTACCATCGCCCGTTTGAGAGCTTCCAGCATCACTTACGGAACATTATGAGTAGAGATCCTTTCTGTAATGATGGTCCCACACATTTTCAACAGGATTCACGTGAGGAGAGTGTACTGTCTATTGAATAAGTTACAATTTTCTCTCTCTTAAAAACTCAGTTGCAATTCTAACCATGTGTGGACGGTCGTTATCGTCCCCTGAAATGAATTTAGGAACAAAAGCACCAGCGAATGAATAAGATTATCTGACAAGAACATCATCTCTATATCAATCACCGGACAGTGATCTGTTAGGATGGATACCAAGTTCCGTAGAACCATTTTAACATACCCACCCACTCATGCACAAATGGCCCATTTCACCAATCGCCTTTTACACCATAAAAACCTTTAAAACATCGATTTTTCTGAGGAAACACTACAACTTTTCCGATTTCGGTATTCTGCCACAATTTGCACCGGTCGCATCCCAAAATAGACCTCAAATCTGCAAGGCGAAAGTTTGCATTATGGACGTTGAAAGTCAATGCAAAATTGACCAGTCTGTGCGGCTGAGAAAGGGCTCACCGGAAGCCTCCGTGTGCATAATTTATGAGCTCAGATGTGCTTTTTGTTGTTTGAACATAAACAGCTTGTACTGTTGGTCTCAAGTGTAATTTAATGGACGATAACGCTCGTCTTCACATGTCTAGCTTTGTTGTCATGTAGGAAAAACGCAAATTATTGAAAAGTTAGCAAGCTTTCTTTACATAAAAGTCGTTTAACATGTGTGGGACTGTCATCACAGAAGAATTCCTTCCCATAATGTCCATACAGACATATTGGAATCTTTCAAGCGGGTCCCGATAGATGCATTGTCTAGATCCCTTCATGCCGGAACCGGAAGTTGATTTCAAGCGTCTGTTCACATTTAATTGAAGTGATGGATGCATAAGATGACCACACAGGTTAAGTACCTGAATTTTCAGAGGGAAATCTTGAGAAACAAGGACCTTTTCTATAAAATGCTACCCCCACCCACTACATGTAAAATCAAGCATTTTGCGGGGTAGTGCACTGCCAAGTTCTCTTACAATTTAAGTTTCAGCAATTTTTACAATTTCTCGATGATTTGTTATGGAGGAAGGATTGCCATTCATCATGCAGCAATTCATGAATGATTTTATTAAAAGAATCGTAAAATATTTTATTTCAAATATGTGGTCCTTAACTTTTTTTGATGAGTATATATTCACAACCTGTTGTTTTGGTCTGCAAGGTTTATTATAAGCAGCCTAATAATTTCAATATCTTGTCAGCGATCAGACTAAATTGAACAGACTTTGTATAGAAAGCCAACTAGGACAGATCCAGGATTTTTTTCCAGGGAGGGTCAAAGCCCAGATGATGGCTTTAAATGTGTTAAATATGTAATGTTATACCAACATTATATGGCCATAATTTGATTTTTGACCAATGTCAGGGGGGTCCGGACCCCCAGCCCCCCACCCCCACCCCCACCCCACCCCGTCCTCTAGATCAGCCCTTTGAAAACTGTTAAAAAAAACCTTGCTCAGACTTCAAGCACAACAATGAGCCATCTTTCTTTAGCCACAATGGTTTTGCTGTTTTGCAACACTTCAGAATTTGGATGGTTACAATTTGGGTTTTTGACATTAAATTAATCCAAGATGGTATTAAAGATATGTTTGGCATCCGCGTCCTTGGAATCCAGCATTAGCAGAATTAAGTTTTTATTTAGAAGCTTATCATCAAAATGTCACTCGTTGTGTCGAAGTCGGAGGGGCCGTCAAAATACCTCTACATATCCGGAGTTTGACTCATCCGATTTCATTTTGTTTAGGATTAAATGACATTTGACCATTGTATTGTTCATCGAAAGCTTTCATAATTGAAATATAGTAGGAAAAGGAAAGAAATTGCTCGAGACGAGCAATTTCTATCCTTTTCCTACTAAATTTCAATGACATATTTATTTCATAACAATTTTGTTTAAACTTTTTTAAAATCCATTGAAGAGGACGGGACCAAACATTCACTTCGACTTAAGCGTAAGTTCGACTTATCCGATGTCGACATAACGAGTGTCGACTGTATATTAATTGACTGGACCTGTTGTTTAGTGCATTTTTCTTATAGTTTACATGTCAACAAAATTTTTATTAACTTAATCAATTGATTCAGAGGATAACTTAAATGGCAGTTAATGTTTTCATAGACAATATTCTGCAATTACTATTGACAATTTCTGGTGTTGATGCCTCCTATAAAAGTGAATTGAGGGAAAAAGGAGAAATTGATGTCAAACAACTTTTTGTCCATAGTATATTTTATGCTGTAACCCACAAACTTCCTGGTAATGCCCTTATAGTGTAAAAATCAAGTATTGTTTTGGACAGGATAAAACAATCGTCAAACCATATCTAATTGATTAGAAAGCGCCCATTAAACAATAGCAAACATTGTTTCATTCCTTCATCAAAATATAGACTAGACATAAAACAATGACAAGCAACAAGGTTATTCGGTTTACGCATTGTCAATTTGACGATTTAACCGAAACAGGAATGATCAACTGTCTTTGGATGTAAAGATTTCAATGACATCACAGTGAATTTAAATTACGTTAAATAATAAAACTTGTCACGGCGTTGTTCTCTGGATGTGAGTTGAATAGGTATGAAACATGCGTACAGTATGAATTATTTGATGGGATTGAAATTTATGATTGACTCAAGCATGTTAGAATCAACATGCATGACTTTTCCCTACATGATTTTACTCAAAGCAAGTGAGGATACGATACAATTTCTAAGTAAGAATGGTGTTGATAGTTCATAAAATTTAATGGAATGGCACAATTCGAGCGCACGTCTCAAAAGTGTTTGATTGGTAATGTGTTAACCCTTTCCCAAACAACATTTTTAAGGGTTGTTCAATTCGGAAGCTGCTGTAGATGACAAAAGATGATTGTAAATATACGATTTGTGTACAAAATGGTGTATAGAAAATATTGAGACAAAAGGAGAAACTGCTGATCATAATCAGCAGTTTCTTCTTTCGTCTTAATGTTTTCCCAAGCCTATTTTCATAGGGACATCAAAACCAGGTCTTGTTTGGGAAAGGGTTAATCCAGTACTAAGGAAACAAACTTTCATGCAATGTCGAATAAATATGAATTTTAGATCATGAAATTATTTCATCGAAAATACTAAGTTGACTGTTTTGGTCATCAATTGGCAAAATTCTGATGCATTTGGCATACTAGAAAGCTCATGATTTCTTTGTTACATTTTTGTTATGAAAAAATTATTGAAAAAATCAATGTGTGAGAATGCAACAGCGTTTTCACCAGTCTCCTTTGTTGTAACCATTTTTAAGACCATATTGCCAAAAATTGTGTAAAGGTACATAAATAAAGTGCGAAAGACCAGGTGAAAATTAGTGGGTAATTACGTATCGATTTGTCAACTTTGTCCTTGTGCGACGGACAACTAATAGCGAGCTAAGTCATTGTTATACTCTCAACCCACAGATCCTAATAGACGTTGTTCCTTTCGCAAATGGCAAAATTTTAGGCAAAATTTATACAAAGGTGTTGTAGATCATACAAAGTGGATGTGGATAAACATCATAAGAGGATTCGGCTACAATGTAGCAGAAATAAATATTGAGTCAAAAGAAGAAAATGCTGATTATCAGCATTTTCTTCTTTTGACTAAATGTTTTTCCAATCCTTTCCTATAGGAATGTGAAAATCAGGGCTTGCTTGGGAAAGGTTTAGTACTTAGACTTAATAGATCTATATTGTTACTAATAGATCTATACACTGTATACTTGTATGCTACAGAAAGTAAAAAAAAATATTTTGTGGTATAAATAAAGCTTTCCTGGGATATAGTAAATTGTAAGCTGTCGAAAACTGTTGAAATATATTCAGGTTAATACATGTATATAATGAAGTTCTGGTATCTCTCACCCCCATCCCCCACCCCCCACCCCCACACACATAAACATACATAGTTGAGGACCTAAAAAAGAACTGTCATCTATGTCTGTTTATTTGTTTGTCTGTCTGTTGAACATTGGCTGATAAATAGCATGTAAGTTATAGGGATTTCATATCGTGACAAGACTTTTCCAAGACACCCAAGGTCAAGAGCCGTGTACGATTTAGGCCAGAAGTGGTCTTCTGGAAGAGGAAGACCTAGCCTGGTTCCCGGCTCTGATACACTATGTTGTATCTTTTCTACAACGTAGTGTATCAGAGGCGGGAACCAGACTCTTCCAGAAGAGCTCTACCGGCCTAAATCGCACACGGCTAAGGTCAGATCAGATTTCTTTAAAAAAAAAAAACAAAAAAAAACAAAACAAAATGACAATTGATACAATACAAGGCCATGTCATGTTTCACGAACACATCTTGTTACAATATCAAATTATTTGAAAAGCAACAAAATATTGATTCAGATGTTTGAAAAGATGAAATTGTATCTGGGCAAGGTTCAGGTTGTTTTTGACCCCAACTTTCATAGACTGGCCCTCATCTGGCAAAAGGCTTACAGCTGTACCTATTTATTCCTTCTTTTTTGCAAACAATACCTACTGGTAGTTTTGATCTTTCACAACCCCTGTGAAATGCTTTGTCATTCTTCATGAAGTATTTAATAGATATTCATGAGCTATTCAAGAACGGAAAAAATGAAATCTTCATGAAGAAGAAGTGAACAGAAAATGGCCCATTTGCATAAATCTTCATAAAAACAGAGTAACGAATTTTTCATGAAGTTGGAAATGCATAATAAATCCTTAAACCATGAAGTTTTGCATTCTGAGAAAAAGGCATGAAGTCTTCATGAATAAATAATCATATAATTCATGAAGACTTCATGCAAGAAAAATACGCAAACGATCTTAAGAAGAAATCATGGTTATTCTGTTAACAATGAGTATGGGCCATTTTCTGTTCACTTCTTTTCAATGAAGAATTCATGAATAATATTTCTTTACAAACTTCATAAAAACATACAGGTTTCTCTAAACACAGAGTAATGAATTTTCTATGAAGTTGGAAATGCATAATAAATCCTTAAACCAAGCAGTAATGAAAAAAAAATCATGTCAAGGTCATGAAAAATACTAAAAAACAATTTGTACAAATATGTTGCTGACAGAACAAAACTTAAGAAACTTTTTGTAGAACAGGTAGTTTCAGAACTGTAATAAGTAACAGGCCATTAGAAATCAATGATTCCTATTTATAGAAGCAAAATAATAATATCCTTTTTACAGAATAATTATGTGGGTGGGGAATGGTAAAAAAAATAAACATTTAAATTTGTTAAATTTAGTCTAAAGAACACTTACTTACATTGCCTTCCTTGGTTTTATCATTTAGTGAGCTCCTTAATCACTTGATTATAACTAAAATATTAATTATAACTCTTAACAAAAACATATTTCTTGACAAATAGTCAGACAAGCAAAATTCCCTCCATTATTTTCTAAACCACATGTCATAGACTGGAACATAAATTAGACTGGGAGATCATGAACACTTTAAGAAGATTTTATGAACTGTACACAATCCATAATCAATTCATGATTAGTTCATGATTTATTCTTAATACAACAAAACAAGAATGTTTTATGAAGTACCAGTTTTAATTGCAGTGGAAAATATTCAGAAAAAAATCATGAACAAGTTTCAGGATTATTCATGATTTTTTTTAAATGAAAACTTCATAATAAATCCTTTGCATTCATCATGAAGGTTATAAGGATTTTGTCAATCATTAATATCTTCATAATGTCTTCATGAAGCAATTATCATCATACTTCATGCAGAAAACTTCATGAAGTGTGTTAAAGAAGTGATAATGAGTAATGTATGAAACATTCTTAAGATTCATAATATGTTCATTATTTTATGAATTACATTTCACAGGGGAAACAACCATTTTGAAAAGATGAACACGAAACAATATACCGTCAAAGTTCAGCTTGTTTTTGACCCGAGCATTGTAGATTGGTCCTCATCTGGTGGAAACACTGCTGTGTTTATTTTTGTCGTCACTTTTATGACTGTTATTCTAGATCACCGAGTATTCTTTTATTTCATTCTATTATTTGTACATTTATTTCCTTATTTGGAAAGTCTCTATCAAACCATGGCAACAACGGTACCGTGATAAGAATCATATTGATGCTTTTAAACTAAAACCTTGTAACTGCAGCTTGTTTTAAGCTACAGTTACAAGGTTTTTGTTGAAAAGTAGTGATATGTGTAACTTGAAAAACATTTGAAAACATACCGAAAAATGTTGAATTAAGCCTGACCTCAGACACCTGTTTCAACAATGGATTTGGATCATCAAAATGAGAGAACAGCTGAGCCGGAGGCTCTGATTGGATATTATGATAGTGCTGGAAAAAGACATGACAGGTATCCATAGACAGGTGCTCCAGCCATTGACCAAAGTAGATTGAAAGAGGTGTTAAACAATTGAACCATTCCATCAGTCAGTCAAGTCAGACTCAATGTTGTAAACTTTATAATATAGAAACACAGTAACTATGGAATTGATTGCCTTAATCGGAACCTGATCAAACTTCCTTGCATAAAATATGACTTGGTATTGACATTATTGGATACAAATTCTTTAAATCCGACCGCAAGAACGTTCATGTCAGACGACCGTATGCACGGAAACACGTAAATAATTAAACAATTTCAAATTACATGTGCTCATGTATGGGGTTAAACAATTGAACAAGATATTTTTGCCCTTACATCAATAGGCATAAAATGGCAAATGACATAATTGCTCTATAGTTTCTGTTCTGTATGTTTGTCTATTCATTTGTGTGCATGACCTGTGTTTGACGGTGTAGACTTGCATGTTGAGATAATGGCTAAGTTGTAAAAATAGGACCATTTGATAAGTTCTTTCAATCTGTATGACATCAGAACATTGAAGAAATATGACTACAAAGCATTACCAAGTATAAATTAGACTAAGCATTTAAACAAGTTTACTAAGTTAACTGCTGGCTTAATTTAGTGAAAAGTTGAAATTCTATATGGACATTAAAAATTGGCATAAAAGTTAAGATGACAGATCTAAGTCCACCTGGTAAGGCCATAAATTTAAGTTAACAACTAAATTCCCAGGTAATTGATAGTCTCTTCAGGGTTGATAGGTTTAAAGATTAAGAAATGTATCTGAATCCTTCGTTTGTTCCGGTGTATTTCCCCCACACACCTACACACCCTGTTCAGTTCAAGGCACTGTCTTCAGATACTTCTGTATCTCCAGATATATATTGTTGAAACCTGTTATAAAAGCGAACTACATACAACATACTAAGCATATTCTATTTACAAAAATAAAAGGTAAAAGACTGGTGTTATAATAATCTCAACATATTAAGGAAGCGGAAGTTAAAGTTATAAGTAACTTCCAGAGAAGTTGATACCCTCTATCAAAACAACAACAAATTTATATGAGATGTTCTAATCAGACAATAACAAAGTTGCTAAGAAACACATTTTATTCATACCATTAATTCATAATTTGAGCATGATGATTCATATCTTTTATGGAGAAAGCCACAAAAATAAGTTATTATTCAATTACCGAAAAAGAACAAGTTGTTCTATTCACAGGGGAGGTGTTGAACATAACTAAATAATAGTGAAGTAGCCTCTAGTGATTTGAACATGAATCAATTTAATGAAATCGGAATATTACACAAGAATTGAACTTGTGCTTCGTTCTCTAATACGAGAGAAGAGAGATGACATATGTCTCCCAGGGCAATTAAAATCATGCAAGGCAATCTAGTTAAGATAAAATAAAGCAGAAAAGAATGGTTTTGAGGGTGAATATCATTATTTATTTGATTGTCCTTAATTGGAACATCTGTATGAAAGATAAAGACAGGAGTCTCCTTATAATTTAAGCAATTATCTTTTTTGTGGGTTTTCAAAGAAATGTTTGTAATAAAAAAATGCCCAGTGGACTCATTCAAATCATTCTAATTTTGAATTGGATGTCCGTTTTTGATGTCATGTTGTTCTATGAATTCCATCCTTATGGCATTTTTTTCCAAATTATAATCAATTAAAACAAGAACTTTGTAAAGTTGTGACTTGCTATATGGTTTTGCAATGACTTTGTGTTTGAATAGAATCTGATAGAAATGCGCAAATTTGGAATCATTTGAGAGTATTGAATTCAACTCCACTCTGAAAATTACCATTCTATGGGCAATTTTTTCTTTGTCATAGATTTCTGCTAGATCTATATAGACAGAAATCTTAATTTGTATCAACATTTATTTGATGCAAGGTATGCATTTTCTATGAAAGGGTCGTGCCAATTATTGCCAATGGATACATAGTTGGTCAAAAATTTAAAAACAGTTAGCCCTCAGCGGGAGCAGCCATTTTTAATAATTTCAGAAGAGAACTACCACAGAGTAAATCACTTTCCTGTTGATTTTAGTATGCTCTAAACTACCCTCAAGTATGTACAGCTTCAGTCAGTTCAGATGCCATTTTGTTTGTTTACTTATTTATAGATTAAAATAATGGACAACATATGTCATAGATTTTCAGGAAACCAATTTTCCTCAGACCATTAGGTGGTTGTAATGTGTCACTTTCAATGTATTTATTCTTTGTTGTAAATTGTCTGAGATTACTGTTGCTTATAAAGCAAAATTGTTTCTAGCAAATTTTCAAATAATTTTGAAAAGGTTCTTTAAAAAAAGGCATTTTAGTTGGCTTAAAATTTTTACATTGTTTTGAAACATGAGCATTGGTGTATACCATACATGTGTGACCATATTACTGTTCCTTCCAGTATTAATTCTGCTCTTTTGTGAGTCTGTGGAAGTTGATAAGAGCTTAAAACAACAAAATTTTAGAATAGTCCAAACTCATAGGTGTTGCAGACAACAATTTCCATTGAACAAAATTTAACATTTTTTTGTCTTTCTTTGAAGAGAACATTGAGCGAAATGAAAAAATTGCTTGTCACAAGCAATTTCTTCATTTTCCACATTGTTTTCCAAAGTCTTTATTTTGTGGGGCGTCCAAAAGTGTCAATGTGTGGAAAAGGGTTAAATTACACAGATGCATTCTTTCACCGCATAGTATTAATTCTTTTACCAGATGAAGACTAAACTTTCTGCAGCCATCTTGTTCTAGCTTCTGTTGAAAGTTGCTCCTTTTCATTTCTGAGGGTATACATAAATGATGAGGCTTTGTTGATAGATATAGGAGTGGAATAACAGGCAGGCATTGCCTAGAATAACAAAGATAAAATAACAAAGATTATAAGCATGTTGTCACTCAACAGTCTTCAGCTTGTGTCATGATAAATTATAGCTGAGACTGCAAGTAATAACCTTGATGATAATCTTTGAGGGTAAAATCAATGTAAGTCTTATCATCTCTAGAAAAGTAGATCATCTCTAGAAAAGTTTAATTTTCGATTAGACTCAGAGCTGTGCATAAGAGCAGGCTGGTCTTCAAATACTTATCAATTTCAAAATCCCTAAAGAGCCCTGTAAGGTTTTGTTTAGCTCCTGAGGAGATGTACATTGTGCTTGATTTCTTATCTTTGCTAATAAAATTAGTATCTACATGTACTGAACAAATTTTCTTGATGCTGCTCTATAAACTATTCAGATTTGGTAGATGGCAAATTAATGGTACCTAAATAAAGATACACAAGCAAAAATCGAATAAATCACACTATAAAGTCAATATTGTCAGTAATCGGGTAATGATGGTATAAATAATACCCCCTATCCACACAGATTAAGTCGTGGACCAATTTCCGTGGTAATTTCCGAGGAGCATGTCCAATAACAATTTACAAGATCACATGGTCAATTACTTTCCCAGGGCATTTCAGGTAAAAAAGGGAAGCTTGACCGCTGACTGAATGGGCAGGACCACTGTTATATGGTCATCAATAGGGTTTAGCGAAATAGAATTAATGAAATTACCCGTATGACTTAGTAATTGACATGGGATTAGATCACAAACTGATGTTGAGGATTTTTCAAAGTTCTATTACGAAGTGGATTTTGTCTTCCACTCGCAACAACACAGGGTCGACTGTAGCAGCAGCCTGTCATGTTGAGATGCGGGTTTGAAGTCGCCATATATGAACACAGTTGTAGGTTTTTGAAATTTAATTATCAACAAATGATTCAATGAAATGTCCACAAAGTATATTGTCACAAAGTTTGTTCTAACATTGTTAAAAGTGATGGAAAGTCCAAATATCACAAAGATATCACTAAGATTATTAATATCACACAGTTTTCTTTAATTTCTGGTTCACTAAGATTTCTAATTTACTTGTTTCAATGCCAAAGGTAATTTTTGTCGAGCCCGCTTGCGGTGAGCTCGACATAGTTGTCACAATGGCGGTTCGGTGTATGTGCGTTAGTGCGTTAGTGCGTGCGTGTGTGCGTTAGTGCGTGCGTCCGTCCGGATGGAGCTTGTCCGGGCCATAACTTCACCATGGATGGAGGGATTCAGAAATAACTTGGCACAAATGTCAAGCTCAGTAAGGCGGAGTGTCGCGTGCAAGAACCAGATTCCAAGCTCAAAGGTCAAGGTCAAACTTGGAGGTCAAATGTCAAAAATGAGAAGATTTTTGCTTGTCCGGGCCATAACTTCACCATGGATGGAGGGATTCAGAAATAACTTGGCACAAATGTCAAGCTCAGTAAGGCAGAGTGTCGCGTGCAAGAACCAGATTCCAAGCTCAAAGGTCAAGGTCAAACTTGGAGGTCAAATGTCAAAAATGAGATGATTTTTGCTTGTCCGGGCCATAACTTCACCATGGATGGAGGGATTCAGAAATAACTTGGCACAAATGTCAAGCTCAGTAAGGCAGAGTGTCGCGTGCAAGAACCAGATTCCAAGCTCAAAGGTCAAGGTCAAACTTGGAGGTCAAATGTCAAAAATGAGATGATTTTTGCTTGTCCGGGCCATAACTTCACCATGGATGGAGGGATTCAGAAATAACTTGGCACAAATGTCAAGCTCAGTAAGGCGGAGTGTCGCATGCAAAAACCAGATTCCAAGCTCAAAGGTCAAGGTCAAACTTGGAGGTCAAATGTCAAAAATGAGATGATTTTTGCTTGTCCGGGCCATAACTTCACCATGGATGGAGGGATTCAGAAATAACTTGGCACAAATGTCAAGCTCAGTAAGATGGAGTGTCGCGTGCAAGAACCAGATTCCAAGATGAAAGGTCAAGGTCAAACTTTGAGGTCAAATGTAAAAAATGAGTTGATTTTTGCTTGTCCGGGCCATTCCTTAACTTGGCACAAATGTCAAGCTCAGTAAGGCGGAGTGTCGCTAAGTATTTTCTGAATCTAGAATGTTTTCTCTACCTTACAATATTTTCGTTTTCCAAATACGACATCGGATGGACTTCTGCTTGGTCTGGTATATTTCTCGGAATTTGGTTTTATGGACTTAGCATAACGTCCCTTTTAGCGTGACGGGTCACATATGTATACTCAAATTAATCCATTCTGGTATCTCGTTATAAATACATAGACATGTAATATTTTGTGAACAATAAACTGTCTCACCATGATCCCCATCATTCCAACTTATTTTGTCCCCACTTTTACAACACCATTGTAATGACAGCTGTAGACATAGGTATGGTCTTCTTTCTTCAAAATGAGCGGGCTCGACATGTTGCCCTTCGGCATCTAGTCTAACTGATTCTGACTTTTTAAAATTCTCTCAAAGACTGAGACATCACATGACTTCTCAATCAACCAAACAACCAATCAGATGGATTCTAGAAAAAGCTGCGTTTTGATACTAAACATGATGTATTGATTAGTATTTTTTGAATTCTGTACAATTAACAGTTTCTGAAAATTTCACAGAAATTCAAAATATAATAGCTCTGCTAAACAGTGGAAGACTAGAAGCAATTCGTTGGTGTTATTGCAAAACGTTGTATCTTCAGTTTTAATCATGTTGCAGATAAGAGGTATTTCAATAGCACAGACAAATTGTCATAATTTCACTTGTATGTTCCTTCCTGTGCCATTTTGACACACCTTAGAGGGCCCCCAGGTTTAGCACAATTACTTTGAAAATTGGTCAGAATGTTGGTTTTGATTTTAGTATTAGAATAGGTAATTTGCATGGGGTGAAAACATAGTCATCACATCAAATTGATGAACTTTTACTGCCTTTAGCTTGTACTTTTAATGAAATGATATGATACAATATACAAGGAATGAATTGGGCCATTGGATGTCCATGACTTAAATATTTGGCAATACATGTAGTGTTGCATGTTAAAATGTGAAATTGTCCAGAGAACATGTAATCATTGTGATAAATGACATCAATAGATCGGTACCGGGTTCTGGGGTGATCTCCCTTGATAATTATCCTCCTTGAATTATTGGGTGGTTCCGCTTCCGGTAAGGGCTACAGATAAGAACGGGTATTACTTTTTCAAAAAGCAAAATGTCTTGAATTGTTCTTCAGACCCTTTGTTGTAGGTACTCATTGTATCATCTACTATAGATGATTAAAATGCGTACTCATTATGTATGTTTAAGATTTGAAATAATAATTTTAGAATTATTTACCCCGCTTATCAGCTGCTATGTAGTTATATATCCAAAATCATTATCCAATATCATTCATTGCTGAGAACAGGCCTAATAATTCAAACTTTCCCAAATAAGACCTGGTTTTGACGACCTTGAATTTTGTTCGGAAAATATCGAGAGAAAAGGAAAACTTGTTGATAATGGGTAATTTCTATGCCTCCTTTGATATGCCTCCTTTGATAGTTTTGATACAATTTACACATTTTCTGCCTTATTTCGTCACTTGAATCAGCTTTTCTTTTTGAGTAGCCTAAAAGGTGGTCGTTTGGAAAGGGTTAAACTTTCAACATTTTTTTTGTTTCGTTTAGCATGGGTTTGCAATCTCATTATAATATGCTATTTTTGAGCAGTCTTAAAGGCTGTCGTTTGGGAAAGGGTTAACTTTCAACAGGGTTTTATTTTTCTTCTTATTTGTTTGGCACGGGTTGGCAAACTCAGTTTAACATACTTAAGCAAAGGCGTTTGATAAATCGTAAAATTATGTAATTAAGGGTGCAAGTTTGAATTTTGTCGTGTCTATAAATTTATCATTCGGGTCTGTCAATCTTTTGTCTATTATGAAGTCCCTTTAATATACAGTAACTTGCGATTTATCTTGCGGAGATCAATTAAAGGAATTTGGCTAACTGATATGTGTGATATACACAAGGTCCATGGTGATTTACATTCAAATTCCCTTCTGTCGGTAGACAATTAATTGTTAATCCTTTCCCAAACAATAAAACTTAAGTTTGTCATACTAGATGGTCAGTAACTATGCCAAAGGAGGGGTGGAGATTTAAAAGTTTTTTGAGAGAAAACTATGCATTCCTTTTTCTCATAATGTACGAAAATGTTTTGTACTAATTAATATTTAATAATTAAAGTGCGTTTTAGATGTGTATTTATTTGGATTTTGAATTTATTTCACGGTAATGAGACTTTTTCTCATATTGACCGCTTGTAAAGAGTGACTTGGATAAACAAACTCCAAAATTAATGTTGAATATTACAACACTTTTCACGTTTTCAATGACACCAATGCAGAATCGTCAATAAAGTAAAAATACTCCAACTAAAATAAAATATTGAAAATACAATATTTCTACAATTTGCAAAACAAAATAAAAACTTGCTCGACCATTATATTCGGAAATCATGGAAATTTGCGTCGAGCTTGGCAGGGACTTTTATGGCTTTCAACAGGCCGATTTTTAACCTTGATTAAACATATCAATTGGATGAAATCAAAGCCGAAACTTATTCTGGTATAATCAGTAGTAACTGAACAATCAAATGGTATACGACGATTCCGCTAAATGTGCGTTTGTAAAGAAAATAATCGTATTTTGCGTGCGAAGCGATGAATTTTACTCTTTAGCGTCTCTACAAAAATACACCGGAACTACCCAGTTGTTTCAAGGGAGATAAATTCCATTAAATCAAGGGCAATTTCGGGATAACTCTTGGATCTCGGTAGCGGTCCATTTATCTTCATTTATAGATTGATCAGAAAATAAATGGAGATCTGGATGTAGCTATAATTGATCTCCATTGACCAAGTTGACCAAAAAGCTTTGTCTTGTTTTTCGTGACTTTGGTAATGTTACTTTTGGTGAGCAGGGGTTGGTTTTGATTGGATGCTGTGTTTAACCCTTTCCCAAACAACAAAATTTTAGGGTTGTACAAATTCAAAGCTGCCGCAGACGACAAATGGTTGTGGATAAACACAGGATTTGTGTATATTTTAGCACAGAAATATTGGGACAAAAGGAGAAACTGCTGGTATCAGCAGTTTCTTCTTTCGTCTCAATGTTTTCCCAAGCCATATCTAGTAGAGACGTCAAAACCAGGTCTTGTTTGGGAAAGGGTTAATGCACTGTTGTGAGAAAAGCAAAGAACTTAATTACTCTTTACTGTTTACCAAACCACACAATGTAGACTTCTCCAATTTGAAAGGAGTTGTAGTCGACAAAATAATTTATGAGAACTGTAGAAAATGTGTTAGGAATAGTTTTGAAAATATTGAGAGAAGGAGATTTTGCTGATCATCAACAATTTCTTCTTTTCTCACAATGTTTTCTCATTGAGCATTTCTAATGGGCCATCAAAAACAGCTCTACCTTGGGTATTTAGGGTTAAATTGCTACTTTGGATGATCAGCGTATAATTTAGATTGGATATTTTGTTTACACCGCCTAAAAAAATGCATTGGAACTCTAAATCTCTTCACATTGAAGTAGTGGCCAGTGCAATAATGTAAAACAGAAAAAATGTTGATAAAGTTTTAAAATCTCCATTCAATCAATGGTTTGTAACTATAATCCACCTCGGACAGAGTCTGGGGGGTTTCTGCTCATCAAAGCTGACACAGTGTAAACATGCATTCTGTAAACAACAAAGGGAATAGGAGTGAAAATCATTGAAATGTTGGAGGTGGGCGATACGGAAAAAAGGGGCCAAGGTGTAACCAAGAAAGCACACTTCAGACTCTCCCAACTGTTTGGATGTCTTTAACATATACACATTCAAAAAGCATTCAAAAGATGAACATTTCAATAACAAGTTTAAATTTGTTTCCTTTTTCCTTTCCTCTTGATGCTTTTCATAGTATATTAAATAGATGCTGTGCTACAATGACACATACAGACTTTGTCATCTGCAGTTGTTTTGAATTTGAACAAGTTTGTAGGCATCAGAAAAGTCTCAGTTGGGGGTACTGAACTATTTACACTTTTTATAATCCTACATGCAGGCTATGAAAAAAAAATTATCGGAGAATATCATAGATCCAAATCAGAGTGCACATATGCACAGGCGCTGGATTCATGTTCAGGTCTGGCAAATGCCACAATGTCCCTTTTGCAATGTCCAGTCCCATTTCATGTTCTCACTTTTCAAACAATTTTGTAAAATGAATAGATTGGAACTGAAGTGGCTCTTTCTATTGATTGGTACATAATTGCCATGAACAAGTGAGCAATATTATGGGCTTTATACAATAAATCATATTTTCATGAGTAAATTGCATGTGGTTGTTGGAGGAATTCCAAAGCAAAATGGAAACTTGGAAGCCTTTGCAAAATATTATGCATTAATGGCTTAAATTGAGTTGCTGCAGATGGTGAAATAATGAAACCATTCACAAAAGATGGAAATTTGACTGGAGCTTTCAACTGATCAAATTGGTGGATAATCAGAAACCTCATGATGCGGATTAGCAGCTGGAGGCTCAGAAAGGATGCTGTTGTAGCACTGGTGAGAGAAACAACATGATTCCTTGATCAGAATCATGTAATTAACAATGCCTAGGTAACATACTCATAATCCAGTGCTTGAAACTGCACCATGCACCAAATGCAGCAATTATATAGTTTCTGAGGCCTTAAAAGCAGTTCACAATATATTCACTAAATTAGATTTGACAGTATGATTAAAATTTTTGATGACACATCAAAATTTAATTATTGTGGTAACCATCTAGGATTTAAATGTGTATCTGAATTATCATACAAAATATTCAAAAATGATGTAATTTAACCTAATAGAGCACTTAATGCAAATATTAGTAAATAATTTATTAATTAAAGTTAATATAGACCTCTTTTGAGGATAGATATCAATGCACTTTACTGCAAAAACCTCATAACTATGTACAGCTTTACCCAAGCTATATTAGTTATGAGGTTCTGGAAGAAAATCAACAATATATTATACATATCTCAATTTGTCTACCTGATACTTGGAAAGTCTTACCCCTTTCGTGGGTTTGACACCCATATCAAGGTAAGCTTTTGAAAACATTGAAGGAAATGGCAATAGTTACTGGTATATTCCCAGTGAAATCTACAAGATGCCATGTGATTGTGTGTCTGTCTGTCTGTTTGTGTCCTCTTGTCGTTTTACTGCTAGTCTTAAGCAAACACATGTATGACTAGCAATGGTTCTTCAGACTTTTTATGTCGGAATGGGGTAGATACATTTATGTTGATTACCATGTACTTTGTCATTCTTTCCCTCTGTTCGTCTGTCTGTCCATTTGCAAAATCTTGTCTACTTAACTCCCACCGTTTGCAGAGGATTATTTTACTTAAACATAAAGATACATACTTACGTATTTCCGGGGTCATTTTCTGTAAAAATAAATGTACATAATTGATAATGGCCTTTAATTTTTCTCTGTGCAAAATTTCAGCTTCGCCTGATCTGTATTAGCTTAGATTACAATGGATATTTTATAAAAACCCATATCACAATCCCATCACTGAAAATATTTTACATACCGTATTTCACCTTATAGACGCGCCCTCCCTAATAGACGCGCCCCCCCACTATGTTAACAATCTCGGAAGCCATGGGACACCCCTCCCACCTTCACCCGACCTTACCTTGACTCGGATCGGTCGAATCATCGGCACTTGAAAGGCTTGAATTTGACTCGCTGTCAGAGTTTCGAGATGGATTTATTCAACAACAACAATACAATCCCATAATGCAATGCAGGGTAGAGAAGATTAGTGTTGATCTGAAAGTGCTTTGAGTGTCTCAAAATACATATCATAACAATCGTCATGCCATGCCCCACATTATCCAAGACCTGAAAAGATACCACGGGAAGTATGTTTTATTATTTTGTAAAGTGAAGAAGAAGAAGAAATCAAAACATTCCAAAAACGAAAGTAGAACACACCCGCCTTTCCAAGACAAAGGACTAGACTGGCAGATAACTGTAGACTGGATGACAGTTACGTCACTTCGTCTCCGCCGATTTATACATGTACCCGGTGTGTATTTATAAGATACAACATCATCTACTGATAAAGTGACATATCTTGATCGATAATTTACGGTAGGTTGATTTTCTACATTCAGCGAAGCACTTTTAAATTCAGGAAAAGTGGTACGAAATAAGCGCGCCCCCACGGCGTTTTGCATTGCGCCGGGGTGCGTCTATTAGGTGAAATACGGTAATATATTTACATCGCTACATGATTACTGATTGTTGATTTATGTCATTTACTTTCTTGTATTCTGTCATATTATAATTATGACTCTCTGTAATGCTTCTTTAAGTCTGGCTTAATGTAGAAACTCAGTATTCAGCATTCATGCCACCAAACAGGCGAAAGATGGCACCTATATGCACCCCCTATTTGTTTTGTATCAGGCTCAGACCTTTAAAATGTCAGAAATTATTTAACACTTTTGAGCCAATTCTTGATCTTGACAACCTTATCTACAATATGTGTTGAAATTCAAAAACCCTTGAGGAAAAAGGAGAAATTATCAGCATTTTCTGTGACACAATGTTTTGCATTTGCATCGCTTTTACATTTTGGACCAATCTGAAATTGCATTGTTTTGGAAAAACAAACAGCCAATTGTCAGTGCCATGTTCCAAACAGCCCTTATTTGCTTTGTATTAGCTGCAGATCTTAAAAATGTCAGAAATCATTTAAACAAAAACCGTAAGATTTTCAGGGTGATTATATGCTCAGTGCCTTTATAGTCATTTTACAAGATTTTAATCTATGGTTATTGTTTTCAATTGTCGTTTTAATGAGAAATTTTGGCTCGGAGCAGCTGAGTTTGAGATTGCCTGGCAATAATATTGACTCAATAATTATGTGTATGCAGCATCCCTTGCATTGAGTTCTACTGAATATGAATTATTATGCCAAATTCTGCACGAAAAATTTGAGGGCTTAGAGGAAAACTATAGAAGGTTGTGTAATATTTACGATCGACCATTTAGCTGTCTTTGGACTTATGTAACAGTAGATGCTTATGCTGTTGGTCTGTAGCTTTTTGCCTGCTCCATTTCTTGGTAACTTAATTAGTTTCTGGACATATTTGATTCAACTTGTATACTCAGTCATTGTCGGGACCAGTAAAGTGCATAACTGATTTGGTTCAATTTAAGCCCTTTGATTTTACTCAAGAGTGATGGCCATTGGGTGTGACATTATTTTGTATAGTAGAACCTGGGGTGGCTTAGATCACATTTAGTTTTAGTTCTTGTTCTTATGGACCACTGAAACAAATTGCTTTTGCATTTAATGTCTGAAATGAATTTCCAGACAACCAGTACCAACCAAAATTGGCTACATGACAGAAATTAGAAGGAAAAACGGAAGTTTATGAAGCATGGATTTAATGAGTTGACTCCTCTCTAGTTATGAGCTAATATTGATGAAGTCACAGTACATAAATTATTACAATATCCTATCTCTCATCTTTGTGCTTTTAAAGCTGCTATTTCCCAGATTTGGACCCAAAATTTGTCAAAAACGAAATGTACACTTTTTAAGCTTTATATGACCTGATTAAATGATTACGACAAACTATTGAAACAACGACTCATTTTTTCGCAATTTGATACCAAATTTATGAAGCGATGTCGAAAGTAGGTCAAAAACAGTAGGACATGCGACTTTCGTAAATGACGTCACAACATACATGATGACGTCATATTGAAATTCAAGTATGAATTTCGTTTGAATCTTGGTCCGCGCTGTATGCGCATGCGTGACAGTTAGAAAATAAATTCAACCGCATCTGTGACGGAGTTGAATTTGGGTTTGGATTCTCCCTAAATTCGGCTATCTCTCTTATAATTTCGGCTCAATCTCTGTCTGAATCGCATATTATTTACCATTCTGAGGTGCCCAACACAAAAGTTTTGCATAGTTTTTCAAAAAATTTCATTTTTTGCAATTAGACCATCTGTTACCCTCCAGCTTTAATATATGATCAGTATAGCTTGTAATTAAAACTTTTAGCCTTTCTATCTCATGGAGAACAATGTCAGATTTTAACTTTCCTAGTACATGATAGCTGTGGAAATCATTTAGAGAAAAGAAGAAAATGCTGATGACAGCATTTTCTTCATTTCTCTCAATGATTTCTGTGGCATATCATTTAGATTTTAAACTTAAATTGATGAAGTCATGGTCCATAAACTGTTACAATCCTCTCATCTTTGATCATAACAATTTTTGTGTCATAATCAGTGTGGCTTGTAATTAAAACTTGGACTAATTTTCTGTCCGTCAGGTAATAATTGGGCATTCTCTGTTTACAGTCTTTCACACCAAAAAATGACATGTCGTCTTTGTTATTGCAAAACCTCGAAACTCCAGCTTGACTAAAGTTGGAGTTTCAAGGTTTTGCAATAACACTGACAATGTATATTGATATAGTTTCTGTCCATGGAATCTGTCTTACCTATCTCAATAGATGTTGTATTTCTGTATCTTATAATTTGTGGACGGATTTAGATGAAATTTTCACAGAAAGTTCCTACTTACCTGACCTTTGGTATACAGTATCAAGGCTTTGACATATTAGGCAGTATCAGAAAAAAAAAGGGAATTCCGCAAAATAATGTGATCATGGCACTCTTGGCTTGTCAAAATCAGTATGCATTTCACATGCTCGTTAAAGCTTTTGTCAACCGGCATTGTTATTGTTCTTTGAATTTGAGATTGTCTACATTCTTCAGGTATGATATTCTTTAATGCATCTTTGACATATAATATCAGATTATTTTTGCAATGACTCCTTTGATCTTCCTAATGCTTATAATAATTATTGTGACAACTGACAATGTTTTGTTAACCTTTTCCCAAATGACCAAATCCTAGACTGGTCCAATTTCAAAGCAGACAACAAAATGGATGTCAATAAAGATAAGCCTACCTGTGTATAGTATAGTACAAAAACGGAGAAACAGGGAAAATTTCATCATCAGCAATTTCTTATTTTGTCTCAATATTTTTCCAAGCAATATGTTACCTTAAGGATGTCGTCATTACTGTATTGGAGAGTAATAATGCTTGTGAAGATAATTATTACAGTGACAACTGACAATATCTTGCTAATGATTCCTAATGACAATAATTACCAAAATGAGATCATAGACAGGGTACAAGTACATATAACAACTTTTAAACTAGTTAATTGTCCTTGAGATTATGTCTTGGTCATCACCAGTTTATGTCATAATTATCGTTAGTGCTGCAAAAACACCCATTTCTGTCAAGCGAGAATCATGTGTACAAAGTTTTACCTGTTTTTGATGGCTGTGTAGCAAGAGATCAAAGACATTTTGTACCCCTATGTAGCTGCCTGCCTGTAAGTATAGATATGTTTTCTATTTTCGTTGAAGGTCCAAGCATATTTTGGTAAGGAGGTCAAGGTCATATTTGAATGTCCATTATTTAGACATCATTCTCAGAAAACATTTTTTCTCAATTTTGGGATAGTTTTTTTCCACATTTATACAAATTTTGCCTAAAGAAAGGTATAGTACTGAATACAAAATATTCACTTACAACTAAAATTTGATATTCCGAACATTTTTGGACTCGGTATTTATGGTAAACAGTTCTGCCACAAAATGCAACGGAAATGCAACAGACCACAACACAGGAATAGTGGGGTAAGTTTATATCATTATCCAGAATTACCTATATGGGTAGATTTTGGACATTTCAGGCATTCGTCATGATAGCGTGCAATCAATGTAAAATAATTTTGCACAAAGCAAATATATTATTGTTTACACTAAAACCCCAAAGACGTTTTCAGTCTGTCAGAGTTCTCACAGAAAGTCTCATCAATTTGGGGGGTGATTATCGCAGGGACTCGTGGCTTAATCCATGAAGATCCCATCATGAAAGATGAATTCCATCCAAACTCAAATAAATGTTTGAAAACAGGAAACAATTTCACTTGATTGGGCAGAGACTTCCTGAGAAACTGAGCATTCTAGCCAATATTTAGGCTGCAGAGCTCTAGATATGGTGGAAAATTTAAATTTCAAATCAAAATTTTTTGTTTATTATTCATCCAAACCCTATATTGTGGGTACTCATTTGATTCGTCTCGCCGAGACAAATCAAATGAGTACCCACAACATAGGGTTTGAATGAGAAATAACAGATTTAGGATTGAATAATGCAATTAGAATGCAGTTTTGAAGGCGATATTTGAAGCACTTTTAGAAATCACGGGAGAACGTCTAATGTCGTTATAGGTGATCATGGCTGTCTTTCATGTTTGGACAGGAATGTGATTTACTGTGTCAGTTTCGGACATCTTGAATCCTGGGAACATCCCGGGAACGTCCGCACTTAATCCACGAGTAAACCCCGCGTCAATAGTTTGATGGATCGGCATGCTTATTGTCACTTATTGTGAATTCGTCATCCATGCAGTGCTTCTGAAATAAGTTGCCCGAGTTGTCCGACTTGTCCGTTCACCTCAAATTACCTGTACGGACAAGCAGATTTTGAAAGCTAGGTTGTCCGTGGACAAGTGAAAAATCCAGTTATAATAAAGGCTTTTTTTTCTTTTTCTCACATTTTTATGCTCCCCGAAGGGAGAGCATATAGTCGCCGCTTCGTCTGTCCGTCCGTCCGTCCGTCCTGTCCGTCCGTCATTCCGTCCGTCCGTCCGTCCGTCCGTCCGTCTGTCCGTCCGTCCGTCCGAAGCAATATCTCCATAACCCTTGGGCCAAATCAAATGAAACTTACCATGTGAACTCCCTGTGACAAAATGCCGATGTACTTTTCCCCGTTTTTGGATTTGAGGCCTTGTCATGGGAAAAGGGGACTTATGGTGAAATATAGTTTTTCTCTAATTTCTCCTAGTCTAATGGTCAGAATTTGATGAAATTTCATATTTGAGTAGCAAATCAGATGCCCTTGACAATAAAGTGCTCTCCATGGCATACATTTATTGTGACAATGCCTTATTCGGGGAGCATTGTCCGTCTCTGACGGCCCTTGTTTTTTCATACAATGTAATTACTGATAGTTAAATGTACGGATTTTGTTGTAGACAACAGTTAGACAGTCATGATAGATATGCAATAAACAAATGAAGCTATTTAAAATAATATGGGTTTTGTACGGACAAGTTGATTTTTGATACGGACAAGTCATTTTTGGATCAACACTTGTCCGTGGACAAGTAGATTTTCAAAATATTTCAGAAGCACTGCCATGGTTTCTTTTGAAATGGCAATAGGGTCGAGTTCTTTTAAGTCAGATGTGCACATGCGAGAGCAATTAACTGTTTATGATATAGACCAAGAATTTTAGTTTCATAATAAATAATTATGTTGTACATAAAGATATGAATAAACCCCTGCAAAAAAGTTCAAGAACACATTTCTAGTTCTAGAACTGTTGTAGAACGATAAATGAACTTTTCGCAGGGGAAGAATGATATTGTATTTGACTTTATGCCATTATTATTTGCTTTAATACAGAGTTCTTACAATTATGTAATGCAGGACAAAAGATTTTGCTATTTACTTTGAAAAGAAATCAAATATAAGAAATATATGATTTATCTGGGAACTAAATATCTCAATAAAGAGAAGGCTGATCAAATAAGTCTAGTCTGAGATAAATCTGATACATTTTTATGTTTTTAAAATTAATATTATATACATTTAAGTTTGACTTTCTTTTATAATTATGATCCTAGGATGGGTTAAATATAAACCTGGATTTAGGGGTTAATTGGAACATTAATTAGATAAACACAGATTATCAATTCATCGGTGTTATTGCAAAATTTTGTAACTCCAGCTTGATTTAAGCTGGAGTTACAAGGTTTTGCAATAACACCGACAAATTTATCCAGCACTTTCTGTGTATAATGGGTAGATGATACATAATTTAACAGCATCGTTAATTCTTCCTGTTCCAACTTTATTTCCAATCAGAATCGTTAATTAACGCACTTGTTTGAGAATCGCGATCGGTACATCACCTCGAGAATCAATAAGATGTGATTAATTCAACACCGGCTTAGCACTGTTACGATTTATGCATTTAATTAGACCAGATGTTTGGGTTAAAATAACTCTAATCTATTCAGCCTTAAAATTGAATAGGTTATTTAACCCTTTCCTAAACAACAAAATTTTAGGGTGATCCACTTTAAAAACTGTCACAAATGACAAAATGGAAGTTATTAAAGATAATATTTGTGTAAAATATGGCACAGAAAATATTGAGACAAAATGAGAAACTGCTGGTTATCAGCAGTTTCTTCTTTTGTTTTAATGTTTTCCCAAGCCTTTTCTATGAGGGACGTCAAAACCAGGTCTTGTTTGGGAAAGGGTTAATTGAAAAGTACTCTGAATCCTTCCCAAAGGCAGATAGGTTTAGAGACATAATGTTAACCCATTACCACACAATGACTCTTTTTGAATCCCTACAAGATTATATTTGCTTTGAAAATGAAGAAATTGCTTGTAAAAAAAATTCGCACAATTTTTTTCTACCCAGAAAGATCAAAGAAAACGAAATTTCATTCAATTCATATTGTCGTCTGCAGCATCTTTGAATTTGTACAAGTCCAAAACTTTGTCGTTTAGTAATGGGTTAAAGCCCTTTACCAAACGACAAGATTTGAGGGCGGTCCAGTTAGAAAGCTACTACATAATTATGACAAAATTAATATTTTATACAGGAAGGATTTGTGTACAATATTGCTCAGTTTAAATATTGAGGCAATGGGAGAAAATGCTGATCACCGGAGCATTTTGATAATCAGCAATTTCTCCTTTTGCCTCAGTATATTTTCTTTGATAATTTGTTTGCAGCAATCCTACATCTTTATGAACATCCATCTTGTTGTCTGCAGCAGCTTTCAAATTGCGATTGTCCAAAATTTTGCCATTCGGGAAATGGTTATGGCATGGCCATATTCAATTCCACGTTCACATCACATCCATGTTGCCTCGATCGAAAAGACTTACTATTCTTTGGCATGCAGCTGCTGTAATGTGGACACGGAATTGTGTATGTGACTATGGGGGGG
>OY804596.1:58232728-58398141 GCA_963680895.1 Fragum sueziense | reverse complement strand
GGTAGCTTGGCCCCCACCTAAAATCTTTTTCCAGAGTCCCCCAAAATACAAAACAATGTCTGTAAATGTTACGCCTACTGTTAAATGAAAAGAAAAACCAAAGTTTAATGTGTTTTGGTCAAATTAATTTTTCGCCTTTTTTGGCGCAGAATAGGGGCGGGGGGCCAAGTTACCCAGGCCTGGGTAGCTTGGCCCCCGCCTAAAATCTTTTTTTAGAGTCCCCCAAAATACAAAACAATGACTGTAAATGTTACGCCTACTGTTAAATGAAAAGAAAAAACAAAGTTTAATGTGTTTTGGTCAAATTAATTTTTTCGCCTTTTTTGGCATAGAATAGGGGGCAGGGGCCAAGCTACCCAGGCCTGGGTAGCTTGGCCCCCCACCTAAAATCTTTTTCCAGAGTCCCCCAAAATACAAAACAATGTCTATAAATGTTACGCCTACTGTTAAATGAAAAGAAAAACCAAAGTTTAATGTGTTTTGGTCAAATTAATTTTTCGCCTTTTTTGGCGCAGAATAGGGGCGGGGGCCAAGCTACCCAGGCCTGGGTAGCTTGGCCCCTGCCTAAAATCTTTTTTTTAGAGTCCCCCAAAATACAAAACAATGACTGTAAATGTTACGCCTACTGTTAAATGAAAAGAAAAAACAAAGTTTAATGTGTTTTGGTCAAATCAATTTTTTCGCCTTTTTTGGCATAGAATAGGGGCGGGGGCCAAGCTACCCAGGCCTGGGTAGCTTGGCCCCCACGTAAAATCTTTTTCCAGAGTCTCTCAAAATACAAAACAATGTCTGTAAATGTTACGCCTACTGTTAAATGAAAAGAAAAACCAAAGTTTAATGTGTTTTGGTCAAATTAATTTTTCGCCTTTTTTGGCATAGAATAGGGGCGGGGGCCAAGCTACCCAGGCCTGGATAGCTTGGCCCCCCACCTAAAATCTTTTTCCAGAGTCTCTCAAAATACAAAACAATGTCTGTAAATGTTACGCCTACTGTTAAATGAAAAGAAAAACCAAAGTTTAATGTGTTTTGGTCAAATTAATTTTTCGCCTTTTTTGGCATAGAATAGGGGTGGGGGCCAAGCTACCCAGGCCTGGGTAGCTTGGCCCCCACCTAAAATCTTTTTCCAGAGTCTCTCAAAATACAAAACAATGTCTGTAAATGTTACGCCTACTGTTAAATGAAAAGAAAAACCAAAGTTTAATGTGTTTTGGTCAAATTAATTTTTCGCCTTTTTTGGCATAGAATAGGGGCGGGGGCCAAGCTACCCAGGGCTGGGTAGCTTGGCCCCGCTTAAAATCTTTTTTAGAGTCCCCCAAAATACAAAACAATGACTGTAAATGTTACGCCTACTGTTAAAAGAAAAGAAAAAACAAAGTTTAATGTGTTTTGGGTCAAATTAATTTTTCGCCTTTTTTGGCATAGAATAGGGGCGGGGGCCAAGCTACCCAGGCCTGGGTAGCTTGGCCCCACCTAAAATCTTTTTCCAGAGTCCCCCAAAATACAAAACAATGTCTGTAAATGTTACGCCTACTGTTAAATGAAAAGAAAAACCAAAGTTAAATGTGTTTTGGTCAAATTAATTTTTCACCTTTTTTGGCATAGAATAGGGGCGGGGGCCAAGCTACCCAGGCCTTGGTAGCTTGGCCCCCACCTAAAATCTTTTTCCAGAGTCCCCCAAAATACAAAACAATGTCTGTAAATGTTACGCCTACTGTTAAATGAAAAGAAAAAACAAAGTTTAATGTTTAATTTCGGTAACAAAATGGATATCTATAAAGATTTGATTTTAGTACATTATATGCACACACTAAAAACAGACATTGTTTTGTAATTTGGGGGACTCTGGAAAAAGATTTTAGGTGGGGGCCAAGCTACCCAGGCCTGGGTAGCATAGCCCCCGCCCCTATTCTACGCCAAAAAAAGGCGAAAAATTAATTTGACCAAAACACATTAAACTTTGGTTTTTTGTTTTCATTTAACAGTAAGCGTAACATTTACAGACATTGTTTTTTAATTTGAGGGACTCTGGAAAAAGATTTTAGGTGGGGGCCAAGCTACCCAGGCCTGGGTAGCTTGGCCCCCGCCCCTAATCTGCGCCAAAAAAGGCGAAAAATTAATTTGACCAAAACACATTAAACTTTGGTTTTTCTTATCATTAAAAAGTAGGCGTAACATTTACAGACATTGTTTTGTAATTTAAGGGAGTCTTGAAAAAGATTTTAGGTGGGGGCCAAGCTACCCAGGCCTGGGTAGCTTGGCCCCCGCCCCTATTCTACACCAAAAAGGCGAAAAATTAATTTGACCAAAACACATTAAACTTTGGTTTTTCTTTTCATTTTAACAGTAGGCGTAACATTTACAGACATTGTTTTTTAATTTGAGGGACTCTGGAAAAAGATTTTAGGTGGGGGCCAAGCTACCCAGGCCTGGGTAGCTTGGCCCCCGCCCCTATTCTGCGCAAAAAAAGGCAAAAACTAATTTGACCAAAACACATAAACTTTGGTGTTTCTTTTCATTTAACAGTAGGCGTAACATTTACATCATTGTTTTGTATTTTGGGGGACTCTGGGGGAAAAAGATTTTAGGTGGGGGCCAAGCTACCCAGGCCTGGGTAGCTTGGCCCCCACCCCTATTCTGCGCCAAAAAAGGCGAAAAATTAATTTGACCAAAACACATTAAACTTTGTTTTTTCTTTTCATTTAACAGTAGGCGTAACATTAACAAACATTGTTTTTTAATTTGAGGGACTCTGGAAAAAGATTTAAGGTGGGGGGCCAAGCTACCCAGGCCTGGGTAGCTTGGCCCCCGCCCCTATTCTGTGCCAAAAAAGGCGAAAAAATAATTTGACCAAAACACATTAAACTTTGGTTTTTCTTTTCCTTTAACAGTAGGCGTAACATTTACAGACATTGTTTATATTTTGGGGGGACTCTGGAAAAAGATTTTAGGTGGGGGCCAAGCTACCCAGGCCTGGGTAGCTTGGCCCCCGCCCCTATTCTAAGCCAAAAAAGGCGAAAAATTAAATTGACCAAAACACATTAAACTTTGGTTTTTCTTTTCATTCAACAGTAGGCGTAACATTTACAGACATTGTTTTGTAATTTGAGGGACTCTGGAAAAAGATTTTAGGTGGGGGCCAAGCTACCCAGGCCTGGGTAGCTTGGCCCCCGCCCCTAATCTGCGCCAAAAAATGCGAAAAATTAATTTGACCAAAACACATTAAACTTTGGTTTTTCTTTTCAATTAACAATAGGCGTAACATTTACAGACATTGTGTTGTAATTTGGGGGACTATGGAAAAAGATTTTAGGTGGGGGCCAAGCTACCCAGGCCTGGGTAGCTTGGCCCCGCCCCTATTCTCCACCAAAAAAGGCGAAAAATTAATTTCACCAAAACACATTAAACTTTGGTTTTTCTTATCATTAAACAGTAGGCGTAACATTTACAGACATTGTTTTGTAATTTCAGGGAGTCTGGAAAAAGATTTTAGGTGGGGGCCAAGCTACCCAGGCCTGGGTAACTTGGCCCCCGCCCCTATTCTACACCAAAAAAGGTGAAAAATTAATTTGACCAAAACACATTAAACTTTGGTTTTTCTTTTCATTTAACAGTAGGTGTAACATTTACAAACATTGTTTTTTAATTTGAGGGACTCTGGAAAAAGATTTTAGGTGGGGGCCAAGCTACCCAGGCCTGGGTAGCTTGGCCCCCAACCCTATTCTATGCCAAAAAAGGCGAAAAATTAATTTGACCAAAACACATTAAATTTGTTTTTTCTTTTCATTTAACAGTAGGCGTAACATTTACAGACATTGCTTTTTCATTTGAGGGACTCTGGAAAAAGATTTTAGGTGGGGGCCAAGCTACCCAGGCCTGGGTAGCTTAGCCCCCGTCCCTATTCTACGCCAAAAAGGCGAAAAATTAATTTGACCAAAACACATTAAACTTTGGTTTTTCTTTTCATTTAACAGTAGGCGTAACATTTACAGACATTGTTTTGTAATTTCAGAGAGTCTGGAAAAAGATTTTAGGTGGGGGCCAAGCTACCCAGGCCTGGGTAGCTTGGCCCCCGCCCCTATTTTGCGCCAAAAAAGGCGAAAAATTAATTTGACCAAAACACATTAAACTTTGGTGTTTCTTTTCATTTAACAGTAGGCGTAACATTTACATCATTGTTTTGTATTTTGGGGGACTCTGGAAAAAGATTTTAGGTGGGGGCCAAGCTACCCAGGCCTGGGTAGCTTGGCCCCCGCCCCTATTTTGCGCCAAAAAAGGCGAAAAATTAATTTGACCAAAACACATTAAACTTTGGTTTTTCTTTTCATTTAACAGTAGGCGTAACATTTACAGACATTGTTTTGTATTTTGAGGGACTCTGGAAAAAGATTTTAGGTGGGGGGGCCAAGCTACCCAGGCCTGGGTAGCTTGGCCCCCGCCCCTATTTTGCGCCAAAAAAGGCGAAAAATTAATTTGACCAAAACACATTAAACTTCGGTTTTTCTTTTCATTTAACAGTAGGCGTAACATTTACAGACATTGTTTGGTAGTTTGAGGGACTCTGGAAAAAGATTTTAGGTGGGGGCCAAGCTACCCAGGCCTGGGTAGCTTGGCCCCCGCCCCTATTTTGCGCCAAAAAAGGCGAAAAATTAATTTGACCAAAACACATTAAACTTCGGTTTTTCTTTTCATTTAACAGTAGGCGTAACATTTACAGACATTGTTTTGTATTTTAGGGGACTCTGGAAAAAGATTTTAGGTGGGGGCCAAGCTACCCAGGGTGGGGGCTAAGATACCCCGGGGTAGCTTAGCCCCCGGGGGCCAAGCTGCCCGCGGGTAGCTTAGCCCCCGGGGGCCAAGCTGCCCAGGGGCCAAGATAAACTGATACACCGGGCGTCTGGCAGAGATGGGTCTACGGTAACCATGTATGAGAAACAACAGGAATCCATGGTTAGGTGCTCCAACTTTTGAATTGTAGCTAGGTAATATTGATAACCAGTAATTTAGTCTTATGATTATGATCTCAATACTTTCCGGGATAATGATACACACATTTTCCATCCTTCGGGCAACATTGAATTTGTCATCTAGCTGCACCACCTTCGAATTTAAAGGTCTGAATCTGCTATTTGGGAAAAGAATAAAGACTGCAGCATGATTGCATGTGTCTCTGTAATAAAACTCAAAGTCAATCAATAGATAGACAGGTATGATGTATCAAGGTGTTTTCTGTCATTGGTAAAGTCACAGCTACATGTTTCTGCTGTAATAACATGTCTGCTGTTAGGTTGCCATGGAAACATGACAGTATGTTTTTACAGGAAATTGATAATCGTCAACAAAAACTTTAATCTTTCTTCCACCTTCTCCCTTAAAAGAGTGGGTTTTATTGTCCGTGACATCAAAAGCTTGAGAATACAATTTGAGGCAAAAGAAGACAATGCTGATAATCAGCCTTCACTTCTTTTGCCTCAATATTTTTTCTGTGCTTATACTATTTTGTTGCCTGCAGAGGTAACCGTCGGGTCCAATTCTTTTCCGATTTAGAAAAGATTTCCAATCTGAACAGTGTTGCAGATCACAAGAGAAAGATGTTACAAAGAGCAAAGAACAAGTTATTGTTAGGTTTGAAATCTTTTTGTTAGAGAGAAACAGCATTTTTTCCTTTTCTCTGAAGGTTTCCAAAGATTAGTAGAACATTTAGGTCAAAATTTTAGGGGCCGCGGCCATAGCGCAGATGGTAGTGCATCTGCGTACTACTCGAGAGGTCCCAAGTTCGATCCGGCTGGCCACGGCAAATATCCTTTCTGACAAAATATCACCCACCAACGATTTGGTATTGTTAACCAATATGTTGGCGAGCAGCTGGAGGCTTGGTTAGAGTGTTGTGTTAGTAATGGTAAGAGAAACAACAGGAATCCCCATGGTTTGGGGCAATAGCCGCCATGATACCACTGTAGCAGTTGAAAATGGTGTAAAACCCCAATTAACCAAATCAAAAGAAGGGATTGTTCTGGAAAAGACGATTGCTGAAGTTTCCATGCGTTTTCTTCACTGTTTAGGCTAATATGAATGTAAACACACTAAATTGATTTTCCAGTAAAAAAGCATTTCAAAAGAAGCAATCCATGTCTCTCAATTGCCTGCCTAACTATATTTCATAGGAATTCTGAATAGTAAAGAACAAATCGCTCATCAATTTGGGTTCATAGTTCAGAATTAAAGATGGTAACAGCTCATTATTTTTGCCCGAAAATGATCACTTTTGTCCACTTTTGTCGTAAAATTGTTTTAACTGAAGAGTATTTTGTTTGATGAGTAGCTTAGTAATGGTAGCATTTTCCGAGGCACAATTGTATTTGAAGTACGCGAGCGTGCAGCCAAGTGGAGACTTCTCGATGCAGGAATTCCTGTAATTGTCCACTTCGCGTGTAACTCGTTATCGTAACCCTTTCCTGGACAATGGCTTAGGTTTCTCGGGGAGGTTTCTCAACCCTGGTTATTAAAGATATGGAAAACGTTTAACCCTTTCCCAAACAAGACCTGGTTTTGACGTCCCTAATAGAAGAGGCTTGGGAAATTATTGAGACAAAAGAAGAAACTGCTGATAACCAGCAGTTTCTCCTTTTGTCTCAATATTTTCTATGCCATATTTTACACAAATTATGTCTTGAAAAACTTCTATTTTGTCATTTGTGGCAGTTTTTGAGGTGGATCACTCTAAAATTTTGTTGTTTGGGAAAGGGTTAAGAGAAAAAGAAGAAAATGCTGATAAACCAGCATTTTCTTCTATTCCCTTAATGTTTTCTTACTTACAAAATGACTAGAATATCATTTCAATAGCGTTATTTAATTACTACATGTTTTCATTCTGGGCTGGTTCACGTGCAGACTTTGTTGTTTTTGAAAGGGGTATCCTTTCTTCAACATTTGTCGGTTTTATTGAAAGCATTTGATAATATTGAAGGAAAAGAAGATACTGACCATCAGCATTTTCCTAAATTATTTCACTTCAGCAGAACATCATATTCATAATTGAAGTTACCATATTTTGATCTAGTACAGCTCTTTGGTGAATTCTACTGATAGAAAAGATAAGGTCCTATATAAAATTTCCTGTCTGGAAAAGGATGCAGGAAAATCGTCTGGGATTTGTGCCCAAGATTAAGAATGGAAATGAGAAATTTGAGTAATTATGGCACACAATACATCAATCAGTGCTCATTATCGACTGGCCAAATATTGACCATTGTCCACTCATATGTCTGGTCAGTTCAAGAAAGGTCAGTCTGATTGGATTACTGGGGTTATTCCCCTTGGTTACATATATGGTGGGAGGTTTAACCCTTTCCCAAACAAGACCTTGTTTTGATGTTCGTGTGAATTGGCTTAGGAAAACATTGAGGCAAAAGAAGAAAATGCTGATAATCAGCATTTTCTCCTTTTACCTCAAAGTTTTCTTAGCTATATTACTTACAAATTTTACCTTTAGTAATATTCATTTTGTCCTCTGCAGCATGCAGCATTCAAATTGGACTGCTCTAAAATTTTGTCATTTGGGAAAGGGTTAAATGATGGCATCTTTTTGTTGTCCCATTATCGTTTTGATAGAATCATGGAAGCTCAGACTTGTGTTGATGACTATTACGATAAGGATTAGTTAGAAATTGTGGTCTTAGAGAAGCCTCATGAAAACATGTAGGAAAAGATGATAAAAAAATACTGCTATTCATAATTCCGAAACTTAATTTTTGTCACCCACTATTAGATGATAAAGTTTTAGGTTCAAATTAACTGCGTAATTATGCCCCCGATAGGGAGGCATCATAAATTTGACTTGTCCGTCCGTCTGTCCGTCTGTCTGTCTGTCTGTCCGTCCGTCATTCCGTCCAAAAACTTTAACATTGGCCATAACTTCCTTATTACTTAACATATTCGCTTCATACATTACCACAACATTCCTTGGTACATTGCCTTTCTGTAGGCACATACTTTTGTGACCTTGACCCCTGGATGACCTTGACCTTGAACATAGATTGGCCATAATTTAAAATCAAAGCGGTGTCGGGGGCATTGTCATCTTACAGTGACAGCTCTTGTTAGTAATAATTTCGGAAATGTTAACAGAAGAAAGTACCGTGATTGAGGCAATCTAGGACAAAGTAGATCTAAATTTTGGTTATCAGAAGGCATTGCTTTCATAAAATGCATTTCTGGAGAGCTTATTTGATTGAATTTTCTTTTCTAAATTTTCTGCAAGTGTTACAAGTAAAGAAAAGTAGAATAACGACTGAGTTCAAAATTTGCAATGTATAAAGGAATTTTTCATGACATATTTTCATTACAAAAGAGTAATACAATTTGATTGAAAGGAATAATTTTGATCTTGCTATCTTTCACACAATCAGATGTAAAATTTTGCTATAATAGTGCACCAAATCAAATAATCTGATCTGCTCATTGATTCTATCTATATATATAACAGATTAGCTATTTTCAAGAGAAAACATGAAAAGAAAGAAACCGTGGTTGTATTTGAATTCAGAATTTTATTGAAAATAATTACCTTTTGAGTTTGAGTCTTGAAAAGGGCCCCTATGGCATTTGAGGTCAACATGGGTCTAGATTAGCCTGTGCTTATGCAAAGTCTGCACGATCAAGATCCATGTTGTTCTCTAATATTCCACGGCCTTTTGCCACTGTAAAAAAGTATTGTGGATTCTTATCAGACTGCACATTCATTCTGATGGTCACAAATTTATGTTATCAATTAGGCAAAATTTTAATGGCAAAAAGAAAATTCAGAAATGACATTTAAATTTGTGTAAAAAAACACACCAAAATAAGGATTATTTCATTAATGAAATATGTATTATGTAATTGGATTCTTGAATACATGGTCCATACTTTGATGAAAAAAGGTTTTGTCAGAAACTGAAAGAAAGTAGTTGACATGCTATTCAATTTGGTTAAAAAGCTTTTGAATGAGTAGAATGTTTACAAATGTCATATTGCATTATGTTGTATACAATTATTGGTCTTTTTCTCAAAATGTGAGTAGTGGGTATCATTTTGTGTTATAATTAATCATAATTAATCATAATTATCCATATTTTAATTGGCCTACCACACACAGTGTTGTTAATTCAATGGAAAAATCAAATTTTTATGCCACAACATTATATAATCCGAAAGGTATATTTTGTTTACTTTCGGTCATTCTGTCCTTTACTGATTGTCATAGGGATTCTATGATAAAAGGTCAAGAACACATCATAATGTGCAATATTATGATTATTTGAAAACTTCTGTAGCTTCTAGTTTTGATGTCCCTTACTTAGAATTCACTTGGGAAAACATTGATGATGTCGCGCTCAATGTTGGCGTACAATTGCGTAACCGACGTTATTTTGCATTATTGCCTAAAAAGTGTGTTTTTGGGCCGTTATTGACATTGAATAACGGGACGAAACCGGTCCGATATCGTGAAAACCGGTCTATATTCAGTGCGATATCGGACCGGCTTTGCACTCATATATCCTCGATTTTACCCTGCAAAATAAACAATTGTCTCTTTTCCCGCAAAATTCTCAACGTCTTACGTTAAATAAGCGACGTTCGCCTTTTGGCGCCAAATAATGACGTAACGTCGTTTTACCGACGTCACGCATAACAAAAAATTCTCGGAAGATTTATCAGAACAAAACAACAATGGCGGACATTTTCTTATCTCACCTCGGTTCATTTTTTGCACATATGAAGGGGTTTGGGGTAAGTTATCATTGGAATTTCATGCTTTTTATGCAATAATAGCGTCAATTCACCTTTTTTCGGTCGTTAACATTGACTCTTAGAATGTTAACGACCTCAAAAAGGTGAATTAACCCTATAACGACGCTACAGTACATACAAAGAAAGAGCGGAAAGCAACTTTTCTCGTTCTTTCACTCCGGTTTTAATTCTGTTTCGGTGTGTCACATGCTACATGTATATATTTTAAGCTTCAGTCTATAGATATTGATGTCTTTGTACCAGATCTTGTCAGAGAAAAAGAGGCATTTAACTTATTTTCTCTTTCGATTACAAAAATCTCCAAAAGACGTATTATTGTATTAAGAACTTTCTAAAACCGTACCATTTTCATTTCAAAATGGCATTAATTTAAAACAGTCATTATATGAACAAAATGAAAATATAAATGAATAACGAAAAATACATGTAAATGTCGCATTCGCAAGAATCCGAAATTAAGATGCTCTCCAGTATTTGCCTCTTTTTGTTCCGCATCCGCCATAACCTAGGTATCGAGTAAATATATACATTAAAAGCACATTTGAATCTGATCGTATTATTTTAGAACTTGATATTTCATATAAAAATTCAAATTATCTTAATAAGCTTTCTCTCATATTCATGTAGTAACATTTTTTTATACGACATCGTTGACGAACGTCGCAGATTATTCACGCTTTTTGTGCGTTCACACATTGGATTGCTATTTAGACTCTCTTTTTATTTTGTATTATAAACAAGACATGACATTTTTACATTTTATTATGTTTTTAGCCTTTCTATATATTACTACATTTGGGTTGGTATATGAACCGAAAATATCAAATACAAACTCCACCAAACAATTTTCTCCACTTCCCTAACTGACGTTTTCACTCTTTTTCCATGTCGTTACGCCGTACCACGTCCATAGCTATATCCTTGTTTTACAATGTTGAGCCTTGATATTTTTCTAAGTATCTTATATATGATGACCTTCTTTAGGTAAATAAAATATCAGAAGTTTTGCTTGAGCATGTTTTGAAAAATAATCGTTTTGTGAAGATTTACAAGTATGAATTCACGGCGTGCTACGGGGTTGCGTTCCTTAACCCTTTTAATGAGGGAAAAAATATCGTTTTCATGAATTGAGACTTATGATATTTTATCAGAGAGTTAATAATATGATAAAATTGCATACGGGAAAAAATAAAAGCAATCGAATGAAAGGTAATAAAGTAATGATGAAATTCTACGAACCTTTTGTTCAGCCCACGTACGTGACGTTGACGTAACGTTTTCGGACAGTGTGACATTTTCGCTAGATTTACAACAGAACGTTTTTCTTCTCGACAAACAATCAAATTTCGCAAAATTGCACATTTACTTATTGACATATGTTTGTACTTTTATTTTGATGTCTTTATATATAATTAAATGTGCTAATACGATTTTTAACATCTCTTCATTTGTACACATTAAACTATCTAGTGTGTTTTTCGGCGCGTGTGACATTGTCGCTAGAATTAAAAAGTTAAATTTTTCACAGATTTTAAAACGCGAAACTCCACAAAAAATTATATCTTTCAAAACTACAAACAATGTACTTCGAACTCAACAATTAAAGTTTCTACAATAAAAGACACGTTTTTCTGTTTTGCCGTACTAATTATATACATCCAAATAAAAAATCAGAATCTTACCTTTTTATCTATACTAATTAATCACACATTATTTAAGTCATTTTCGTCTTTTTTCTGTAAAACATGTTTTGACTTATAGAAGAGATGACTTCACGTCATTCCTTAAACGATTTGTTGAGAAAAGCGTTGTTTTTTGTCATTTTCGGACACATTTTCACTCACGATTGTGTTAATTTTGTTACATCTTACCTTATCATTTAATGACGTTCGTAAACGTTTCGCATTAGATTAAAACTATTTTGAATCTTTAAAAACAGTTTTCGTCGGTAGCATTCAGAAGAAAAATCATTGCCGAATCCGAAGATATAAATATCGCGAAAATTTATTAATCCTATGCATTCTGGTGGTAGTTTGAAAAGGAGCGGTATGGCGTTTTTTCGTTTGTACGTCAACATTGAGCGCGACGTCTGATACAAAGAAGAATATGCTAATAATCAGCATTTTCTCCTTTTGTCTCAATGTTTCTGTGCTATGATATTCACAAGTTCTACATTTACTGAGACTTATTTTGTTGTTTGCAGCAGCCCTCAAATTGGACCACTCAAATATTTTGCAACGTCTGATTTTAAATCTATATCTTCTCTTTCTGTCATTTCAGTGAGGCCTTTAGCATCTACGGTCCCACTTTGACGGCAGCATACTCGGCATGTTTGCTCACTCGAGAATGTAATCGACGAGCGTTTTGTAAACATCGAAGATCCATGACCACCTCTGACATGATTGGATGTATTCAAGAGTCATTTGAAGTGTTGTTTGAAAAGGAGAAAACTGAATCATTTTGATGTAATCAACATAATTGTACATATTTTGTGTCTAGGTAAGAATTTTTGTCATTTCCATTTGCTGTTAGGACATTAACCCTTTCCCAAACATGACCTGGTTTTGACATCCCTAATTGAAATGGCTGGGGAAAACATTGAGACAAAAGAAGAAACTGCTGATAACCAGCAGTTTCTCTTTTTGTCTCAATATTTTCCATACAATATTAGATACATATTTTATCTTTATCAACATACATTTGTTGTCGGCAGCAGCTTTCAAATTGGATCAACCTAAAATTCTGTTGTTTGGGAAAGGGACAAATACTTTTTACGCTAATTGCAGAATTTTATATATTGAATGCAATATAGAATAAGATCATACAAGCATGCATGATCCACCTGGTCTGGATTAAAGAGGGCCTTTATGGCATTTGAAAAAACATGGATCCAGATCAGCATGTACATATGCACAGGCTCATCTGGATCCCTGTTAATCTCTAATAGCTTCTTCATGGCATGTAGTAACTGTACGTTATACCCTCTTTGAATGGAACAGTCCAAAATGTTATTGTTGTTACAGGAAGGCTTAATTTTAAAAGTCTCATTTAGTGTCAATGTTAGTTCTCTCAAATCAATGAAGAAATTGAACAAAATTATGAAAATTAAGACAGGTGTTTTACCTCTAAAAAAGATTTGATGAAAGATATTATAATCACTGCTTTTCAACGAAAACCTCGTAACTGCAGCTTAAAACAAGCTGCAGTTACGAGGTTTTCGATAAAAAAGCGACATTATGGGAACTCCAGATGATAGGGCTTTGTAAATATAAAAAGTCAAACAAATCATAATTTTCAATTTGTTTATTGAATTTTAATAAGTTCAATTTTGGTCATAATTTTGATAGTACTATTGGAGTGGAAATATTAAATTGGTATTGTAATTATGGAACTGTCAATAAAATTGTTTATTAAGGAATTATGACACATAAATTATTTTTGTCAAGTCAATTTTGGGTGGAAGAAAACAGAAAATTTTGGTGGGAAAAATGAAAGAAAAGACAAAAAATGCTTTTAACCCATTACCACACAATGACTCTTTTTGACTCCCCACAAAATAATGTCAATGGAAAACATTGTGGAAAATGAAGAAATTGCTTGTGACAGGCAATGTCTTCATTTCCCACAATGTTTTCCATCTAAAAAGACCTAAAAAGGTTTGGTCACATTCACGATTCTACATCCATATCATGGCCAGAGCATGTCCAAAAGTGGTCAGTTTTACTGCTTATATTTTTGGATGTGATGTGGACATGATGTAGATGCAGAATTGTATGTGACCAGGTCTTTACAACCAGCATTTTCTGTTTTCCTGTCAATGTTTTCTTCCATCACTCTCTAAAGTGTTAGATTTTTGGAGGTATTAGATTTTTTGAATGAGCATCATTGAAATGTTTTAGATGGCTCTAAGTGAAGCTTTGATTGTTTTAAATGGACTAAAGAACTGCTATATAATAATATTATGGTTATGGCGTCAATGCAAGTCTTGTATGACAGATTTCTATTTGATTTTACATACTTTATTGGGTGTTAATGGCATCATGCTAATGTTTTATTGTTTTATCAGCATTGATCTACCAGATTACACCACTGATACCATTGATTTAGATATAACATTGCAACAGAATTTAAAGTGCTGTCAAGATTTTAATATTTTAGGTACCTGATAGGAAATGTTTGGGAAAACATTGAGGCAAAAGAAGAAAATGCTGATAACCAGCATTTTCTTCTTTTGTCTCAATATTTTCTGTGCTATATTTGATTTTACATACTTTATGGGGTGTTAATGATATTAAGCTTGTTTTGTTGTATTATCAACAAGTCTATCTTCCAGATTACTTTGCTGATACCATTGATTTTATTTGTGACAGAACTTTTAACTCTTGTCAAGATGGTCCTATGTAAGTAAGCCATTACTTAGAGTACAGATCAAGATCAGTCTTTGACAGTTTTGTAAATTTCAGCAGACTGTTAATCATGCAAACTAAGGCTCCATCTCCAGCTGCTGAGAATATCCTTCGAATATTTGTCTCCAACTTAATTACATAATCACATACCCATGTTGGATGGTCATCTTGGAATCCAAATATGTAACACCCAAATAGCATAGGAAATTTGAAGTTGGTCCAAGTTTTTATGCTCCCCGAAGGGAGAGCATATAGTCGCCGCTTTGTCTGTCCGTCCGTCCCTCCGTCCTGTCCGTCCATCATTCCGTCCGTCCGTCCGTCCGTCCGAAGCGATTTCTCCATAACCCTTGGGCCAAATCAAATGAAACTTACCATGTGAACTCCCTATGACATAATGCCGATGTACTTTTCCCGGTTTTTGGATTTGAGGCCTCGTCATGGGAAAAGGGGACTTAAGGTCAAATACAGTTTTTCTCTAATTTCTCCTAGTCTAATGGTCAGAATTTGATGTAATTTCATATTTGAGTAGCAAATTAGATGCCCTTGACAATAAACTATTTGAAATTTGCGTATAAAAAATATGTCATGGAAAAAGGGGGCTTAAAGTTTGTTAGCTTTATGTTAGCTTTCCATGGCATACATTTATTGTGACAATGCCTTATTCGGGGAGCATTGTCCGTCTCTGACGGCTCTTGTTTTGAATGGATATATTAGATGCCCTTGACAATAAACTATTTGAAATTTGCGTATAAAAAATATGTCATGGAAAAAGGGGGCTTAAAGTTTGTTAGCTTTATGTTAGCTCTCCATGGCATACATTTATTGTGACAATGCCTTATTCGGGGAGCATTGTCCGTCTCTGACGGCTCTTGTTTTGAATGGATATAATCAAGCTAAAATCCCGAAGTAGAAGGCACACATTGTGTTTTATAGGACATTCGTTGGAAAACTCTTGATTGAAGGCTTCTTTATTGACACAGACAATTGACAATTCCTACAAATCCGCTTTTCAACAAAAACCTCATAACTGCAGCTTAAAAAAAGCTGCAGTTATGAGGTTTTTGTTGAAAAGCTTTGACATATTAGTTGCTTGGCAGATTCTTTTAAGTTACAGGCAATCTCAAGGATTGTGACTGAATTGTTGATTATTTCCCAAATAAGACCTGCTGAATGCGCTGCTTTGAAAATCGTTCCCTGCGAAAAAATTCTGGTACGTTAAATGGCAATTCTAGAACTGTTTTCGCAGGAGATGTAATACGAAGAACATTCAAGCTGTGGCCATGGCTCAATTGAAAGAGGTCATGCAGACTCCAAATCATGGTGTAGACAGTCCTGGGTTCATTCTTTCAGATCTTCGCATTTGTCTTGCGATAATGCAGCTAGAGGCTCAGAAAGGATGCTTGACAGTTACATGTAAGCTCTGGTGAGATAAATGACAGGAATCCATGGTTTAGGTGCTCCAGTCACTACAATGTGACTGAAATTACGTTTTCGATGGTTTAAACCCCATTCGAAAAATATACAGTGTTCAATACAGATATGAAAGATTTTAAATTTATCATTATTAAAATGCAATTTTATAACCATTTATAAGACCAGGACAACTTTTGGGTCACAATGATATTTTAATGGCCAAAAACAAGACTAATGTAAGTGCATATTCATTTAAATCCACTTATAATAGTTTAGCATAAGCCTTCCATTTTCACATTTTGTCAGTGTCGTTGCAAAACCATGTAACTACAGCTTTCATCAAGCTGTAGTTACAAGGTTTTGCAATAATACTGACAATTTTTAGCTCCACTGGCCTTTCAGGCCAGCGGGCTATTGTCATGGCGGTGTGTCCGTCGTGCGTCCGTCCGTCCGTCCGTCTGTCCGTCCGTGCGTCCGTAAACTTTTTCTTTAAAAATCTTCTTCTCAAAAACTACTGGATGGATTTCAACCAAACTTCACAGGAATGATCCTTGGGTGACCCTCTCTCAGATTCCTTCAAAGAATATGGATTGAACCAGAATGACCTGAGTTATCTGCCCTTGAATGTCAAAAATAGCAGGTTTTGACTTTAGTTTTCTTCTAAAATCTACAAATATTGAACAATCAAGACAAAACTTTGCCAGAATGTTGGTGACTATAAGATCTTGCCTTGGTAAAATTTTCAGCTTGATCTGAATATTACATCATGAGTTATGTGCCCTTGAAATTGACAGAATTGCCATTTTCCTCTCTATTTTGACTTTGTTTTCACTCTAGCAACTACAAATATTAACTAAACAAGACAAAAATTTGACAGAATGATGCTGACTATAAGATCTTGCCTTGGAAAAAATTTCAGCTTGATCTGAATTTTATAGCATGAGTTATATGCCCTTGAAATTGCCAAAAATTGCCATTTCCGGCTCTATTTTGCTGGTTTTGACTTTATTTTTACCCTAAAATCTACAAATATTGACCACTCAAAATAAAACTTGGACAAAATATATATAAGCATTACATGCTGCCTGGATGTAATTTTCAGCTTGATCAGAATCATACATCATGAGTTATGTGCCCTTGAATTTGACAAAATTGCCATTTTCGACTTTGTTTTCACTCTAACAACCACAAATGTAAACCAATCAAGATGATACTTAGAAAGAATCTTGTTAACAACAAGATCCTTAGGCATGTGTAATTTTCAACATGATCACACTGTAACAATCTGAGTTATGTGCCCTTGAAATTGACAAAATTTCAGTTTTCGACACTTTTTCCACGCTTGAAGCCACAAATATTGACTAATATAGACAAAATTTGAACAGAATGATAGTGACCATAAGATCTTGCATGTGTTAAATTTTCGATTTGATTTTAAATATACATACTGAATTATGTGTCCTTGAATTTGGCAAAATCACAGTATTCAATTTTATTATCGCTCTAACATCCCTAAAATATTAGTCAATCATTTACTTTCTTTTTGCATTGACCACATGATTGCTGCTTTTGACTTTGTTTTTGCTGTAAGAACCACAAGTATTCAAAAATCTAGTCAAAACTTGGATTTAATATTAAAAGAAATTCAGGCCTGTGGAGCGACTCAAGACCTTCAGGTCTTTCTAGTTAGATGAAACTGATAAATCAAAATGTTATTGATTTATTGGATTTGTAAAGATAGTTTTAATGATTTAACCATCATTATCATCCAAGAATCAAATACAGGCCTTTCTTTGATCTTTATCCATGTGTGAAGAGAGCTAAAAAGACTTCTTGCCCAAAGGCAGAAGAAGCAATAAGTTACCCAAGATCTTTAGTTAAGTTTATGTATCATAAATTAGTTAATAATTGGTCAACTACAAAGGGAACCATTAAAACATCATTTGCAGCCCCTCCTAAGGTCATTCAGATAATATTAATTTTGAATTTTTTATTGCAAAAATATTTTAATCTTGCCGGAGGCATTTCAGCTTTTCTTTGATGCTCTTTTAGAATTGACAATTAAGTAATATGTTGTTATCAAAATAAATATCATATAATTTTGTCCTTCAAATGAGTAAGACCAAAAAACAATGAATCGGTGCATGAATTAAATTAAATCTTTAAAGGGCGACGGTAACAGATGGTCTAATTGCAAAAAATGATTTTTTTTGAAAAAATATGCAAAACTTTTGTGTTGACCACCTCGGGATGGTTAATAATATGCGATTCAGATAGAGAATGAGCCGAAATTACAAGACAGATAGCTGAATTTAGGGAGAATCCAAGCCTAAATTCAACCCCATCACTGATGGGGTTAGAATTATTTTTAAATTGTTGCGCATGTGCATACAGCGCGGACCATGATTCAAACAAGATTCATACTTAAATTTCAATATGACGTCATCATGTATGTTGTGACGTCATTTAAGAAAGTCGCATGTCCTACTGTTTTGACCTACTTTCGACATCGCTTCATGAATTTGGTATCAAATTGCGAACAAATGAGTCGTTGCTTCAATAGTTTCTCGTAATCATTTAATCAGGTCATATAAAGCTTAAAAAGTGTACATTTCGTTTGTATTTGACAATTTTTGGGTCCAAATCTGGGAAATAGTAGCTTTAATATTATAAAATTTCATAACTGTTAGTTAGACATATTTCTAGTTACTCAAGATTCCAAGATTCTGCAAATGTAAAGAAAATCTTAGGTTATAAATATTTCCCTGAATTCGAAAGAATGTTTAATCAATTTGATGGCGTTGGTAACGCTTTGGCATCAGGCACCAGTGCCATTTCATTCTTGACTGATTTCTTTAACCCTTTCCCAAACGACCAAATTTTAGGGTGAACCACTTCAAAAACCTTCAACAAATGACAAAATGGATGTTATTAAAGATAGGATTTATGTAAAATACGGCACAGAAAATATTGAGACAAAAGGAGAAACTGCTGGTTATCAGCAGTTTCTTCTTTTGTTTCAATGTTTTCCCAAGTCTATTCTATTAGGGACGTCAAAACCAGGTCTTGTTTGGGAAAGGGTTAAATGGCCTCTTTTGTTGGCCTCTTGGACTGGTTAAATGTGTCAGAAAATGGTGTGAATAGAAACCGGAATTATAGATTTGTGGTTCTATGTCCATTTATTTAAATTATTCAAAGCACTTTGCTTTTGGTCAGTTTTCTTTATCATCTTATGTTTGGGACAATTTGTAAACTTTCAATATGTATCCTAATATATTGGCATGTTACAAGTTAGAAGAAATCTGCACTTGAAATTTCCACCGCAGAATGATTACAACATTGCCCCTCAGGCGAATGCCACTCAACAAAGTTATGCCACAAAAATTATTCAGATGAGTACATGTTTTGAATATAGGCTGTTAGATGTGGTTAATGGTTATGAAGATTCATGGATGGAATAAAACTTGGGTGCCTGAGAATTTAATTCTTTCAAAAATGACAAACATAAAGGATGTTCCAAATTGGAAAATGCTGCAGGCAACAAAATGGATGTTGATTAAGATAAGATGATTGAACAATATATCACAGAAAATATTGAGACAAAAGGAGAAAATGCTGATTACCAGCATTTTCTTCTTTTGCCTCAATATTTTCCTGAGCCTTTTCTACTTGGTACATTATAAACAAATCTTGATGAGTAAAATTAAGTCCTTCATTTTCAAAATTGCCTCAAATGAATGATTATTGGAACCCAAGTTTTGAATACATCGAGGGAAATGATAGATATGACAAGCTGTTAGATGTGCGGTCAATTGTTATGAAGATTCATGGATCATGAATAAAAATCTTGTGCCAGAATTTAAAAGCTTTTTGTCAAGGGCATGCAGGCTGTGAATAGCATTTGATTTATTATTCTCATTTACAATTTTTCTGGGAAAAAATGGTATCTCGCTCCAGTTTTGTAAATTGATTCTAGTTATTTCGTGCATGTCATAATTATGATCAATGCTTAAAAAATTTAAGTGAAGATAAAATTCATTGATATAGTAGTTTATTTTAAGGAAAGATCATGCAGTAATATTTTGGTTTTAGCCGTTAGTGCATGAACTTTTATAGATGAAATCAATTTTACTCTGAATCATAATGAATATTAGATGCACTTAATACAGCACACAGTTACATGTATCTAGTCCATCTTAAAATTTTAATGTAGTCTATTTTAGCACAAAAGTGTTTTTAAAGTGCATGTTGTTTCTTTTCTTCCAAAACTTCTTAACTGCAGCTTGTTTTAAGCTGCAGTTACGAAGTTTTAAAAGAAAAGAGACAATATAGTTTTATATGCATTTACAATAGTTTTGCACCACCTAACAACTTATTTCTGGAATGAATCATTTCATGCATGTCAAAGTGACATCCTGAAAAATATTGATAAAACAAGAATAATCCATTTATTCAATTTCCTTATTTGAACTGACAATGTTTTCTGGTACTAGCAGTTACGCCTACAAATCAAAGGAATTCTTTGACTGAAGGAGACATTGATTACCCGCCCGCAGGTTTCTCTGTAAATATAGAGTTACAATTTTACAAAAAATGAGTTTGTTATTTTGATCTGCAAGCTGTCCTAGTGAAAATAAGTTTATTACCTGGACAAAAAATTGCAGCAAAGTTCTTTGATGTTAACGAAAATCAGATATATTAATTGCATTTTTTCTGCTTTTATATTGTGCTTTTATTTCCTATCTTTTCATTTGTCTCAGCAAGGTGCAACTCATAATTTATAGGTCTGGAATGGCATCAATTACTGAATTAAAAACAAATTAAACCACATTACAGATCAGAGAAACAAAGCTATTTAGTGCACCTAAGAAATAACTTATTACCTAAAGTTATTATAGTGGAGCTTCCTGGTAACAATTTTTGGCCGAATTGTGCATTTTTTGATAAAAGCATGAAACTTGGCACACACCTAGATGGGTCCAAAAGTAAAAGATTTAGAGGTAGTGCCAAGCCAGATTTGCTCTGTGAGGGCGGCCATCTTGATTTTTAAAATGGCGGATGTTTCCTTTCATAGAGGGCTATTCACTCTGTTGCCGACCAAAGTTATCACTTTGAAACACTAAATCTACCATATTCAATTTTAAAAAGATACTTCTGAACAATTTTTGCAACTAAAATTGTAATCATCTTTAGGAATGGCAACATTTTTGCCAAGATGGCCGCCATTTTTGCCTTTTAAAGCTGTTCTATTACAGCATGGAAAACAAGCATCTTCTCTCTAATAAATTGTGTCGCATGCCATTGTATTTTACTCTAGAAACATTGACATGAATGAAATAAGGCTAGTAGTTTGTACGTAATTATGAATTTACTGTCCAATATGGCATCCAAAATGGATGCCATGTATGCTTTAAAAATGTCTAATCATAACTGTAAGAACATGTTGTAATACCAACTATTTGAACATGTTTCATTGATATTTTCAACAGGAAGCTGTCATGTTAATGCAGTTGGTGGTTGGAAAAAATAGATTTGTATCCAATATGGCATCAAGATGGCCGCCACTCTAGTTTTAATACGGTTTTATCAATCAATAGAAGTAGAAAAATCTCAATTTTAATTATCCGATACCTCAGTATTATATATTTATGTTGCTTTAAATGCATATGAATTCTTATTTTTCAGTAATAAACATAGCCAAATTATGATTTTTGCCATTTACCTGTATCAAATTTCTTTCTTTATATTTAAGAGAGTTGCACATTTAAAACAACCGTTTTGAATATCTTGAATAGGTACAAAGGCAGCAAAAAGGGCTGCCTTTTTATTCATTGAAAGCTGTATATTCAAACATGGTAAATTATGTTTATTTTATTACAAATAATTTGTAATTGGCGTTTTTTTTGGTCTCGTAAAATCACTAGATCTGTCATTTCGAACATGTCATTTTGTGTTGATATCATTCTATGGCTTCCAAAATGGTTGTCGTGTTGGTTTATATAGGTTTTTCCCATCAGGACATGGAAACAAGAAGTTACTTACCTATAATGGGTACAATAATGCAACAAACCTTAACTGATTATAAGCGTTTCAACTTAAGATGTAATTTGATCCTATATAAAAAATGCCGTTTTATTGAGGCTTTCCTCAAGAATCTGTGATAAGTGTCACAAACAATTATCTTTAAAAAGGACATCGTAGACATCCTAAATTCAGAATCATGGTGGGTTGCTTGTTCAAATATCAGTATACTTCAGCATCTATGTTACATGGTTAATACTGCATAATAATGCACGCAACTTGTACAATTCTAGAATCATCTACTGTGGTTTCTGAATGGTTTTAATATGTATCTATACTCTTATCTAAGAGTGTCGGCATAAATTAAAATTGTTTAGATCCAAAAAGAAATGTCATACACATCTAAAGTACCGTAAATAAGTTGTTTGTGTTCTAGACTGATGTAAACCTTTTTCCTATCCTTGGGAGTGATCTCCTGATACAGATAGATAATCAAGTGTGCTATTTAAATCGGGATGTGCCGTATCTGTTCATGGTAGCTAAAAGCCTTGCAGAACCCAACTTTTCGACAAACTAGTCAAGGGAAGAACCAAAGGCCTCCACCTGTAATAAATGTGTTTATCTGACAAGTATGTAATGATGACAGTGTTACATATATATCACAGTAGATCCTTTTGTTAGTCCCCTACCGGTGTTCACACCGGAGGGGACAATAGGTTTGCCCTCCGTCTGTCCGTCCGTCCGTCCGTCCGTCTGTCCGTCAGTCTGTCCGTCTGTCCGCTCAAATCTGGATCCCGCGATAACTTAATAACTAAGCAAGCGTTTTTGATGAAAGTTGGTTGCTATGGTTACAGAAATAGTGAAAATATGGCTAAAAATGGGATCCTGCGATAAGATACTAGTAATAACTAAGCAAGCTAGTTTGATGAGACTTGGTATATGACTATATGGCAATGTGTAGATTATGCACATCATTTTATTTTTGTTTTTAGACTAAAATTGTTGTTGCTATGGTTACGGAAATAGTGAAAATATGGCAAAAAATATTGGACCCTGCAATAAGTTAATAAGTAAGCAAGCTAATTTGATGAGACTTGGTATATAACTAGATGGCAATGTGTAGATTATGCACATCATTTTATCTTTGTTCTTTGACGAAAAGTGCGGTTGCTATGGTAACGGAAATAGTGAAAATATGGCAAAAAATGGATCCTGCAACTTAATCTATTATTGATTACCATATTGAGTCAATGTGAAGCCGGTAGGGGACTTTATGTGTTGCATACAACACCAGATACTTGTTGTGATAGTAATGACTCTAAGGAGTAGTTGAAATACTGGTAAGTGTTATCACTAAAAGGTAATGCCATAGCGAAGAGACTGATTAGGAGGGTGATAGCTTTGATAAAAGTTTGAGGACTAAACAGAGAGTTTATCTTATCCAGAGCTGGCAAAATTCAAGTTTGTTTTAGTTAACAAAGAGTGCTTGTAAAGGTGTTTTTAGAACTAAAACAAGAAGCAAGTACATAAGATATGAACTGAGCGAACTGTAGCGTAAGACAACGTGCAGTTCAACATGGAGATAAAGCCTTGTGTAGCTTTGACTTGATGCAATTCTTGAAAGTCGATTACTTAAAAATTGTTCTACTATACTCTATCTTGAAGAGATTCTGAGTGCAAGAATTGCACCATTACATAGATGTTAACTCACTACGAACTTCATCAACACTGATATATATCAGTCAGTCAACATTGCCCATTTTGGCAGACTAAACATTTATGTCAGTTTTTGACTTTTGGTTCTACTTTTCGCCGGTGTACCCTATCTTCAATATCTGTAACAGAAATGCTTCCACAGTAGCCATTTCAACAATTGGCCCGGCTTCTACACACAGAAAGTCACATAGAATAAAAGAAAGAATATAAAATAACAAGATTGTTTGTCTTTAAGCTGCAAAAGAAATCAAAAATATTATTTCGGGATAACAAGACATCAAACTCAGCTCACACACTCCCTTGTGCACCCCTTTTAACTTGCAGGACATAGATAATTTCAGCATGCAGGTACATTAAAAGCGGTGTCATAGAAATGAGATGGTTGGAAGATTGTTAAGTACCTCTTTCAAGGACAACATAACTTATTAGAAAGTAAAAAAAAACTAAACAATCATTTTTTTCACTGAAGATCTACTCGCCACAATTAATATGGACAAACTAAAGTGCCACAGTTTCGTAGGAAGTCATGGATCTACCTACGCATTGCCCCAGAGAATGGTCAGGAGGGAACGAACAAAGATACTTTAAGATAGACAAAAGAATTCGGAAGACAACACAGCGTGGACATGATTAAAGCTGAGCCAGAGAGGGCTTGAGAGAACTGGGTGATAGGTTATCTTTAAGTGCCCCAACAGTAGCAGCTACAAATGAGGAAGAAGCCAGTTGCCATATATATATATTCTTTATTTACCTCCATCATTGAAGAGTTATACATGTATACAAGAGAAACACAATACAAGACAAACAATACAAATACAAGCAAAGACAAGACAATGAAAACATTACTATACACAAAATACGTGCAAACAGAAACACATTCAGATGACACGGAGTTTATGTCATTTTTTATATATATATATATATATATATATATATATACATATTTTATTTGTTATTATTATATCTATCATTTCATTAATTCAATTCCTTAACTTATCAACTTATTAAATTCACCAATTCATCAATTTATTATTTCATCAGCCACCTTATTAATTCATTAGCCAATTTTTTAATTCATTAATCAATTTACTAATTCATAAACCTAATCATTAATTCATCAATTCACTAATATTATAACTTATCAATTTAATTGTAATAATCTATTTATTGATTAGTCTATTAATTTATTCATGTTGGTGACATACATTGAATTATGCTTACTTGGGTTTTAAGACTGTTATTTCACCGTGTTTACTTATTCTAACACAGCGAAAACGAAAATCGGTTAGAATATGTATGATGATATAGTCTTGACTGTGCATTTTGTACATTGTACTTCTCAATATGCCTATGAAAAAAGTCGAAAGCGGCAACATTGTAATAAGTATTAGTTTACTTCGAGTACTCTAAACATATTGCATCTTAGGTGATAGGAGTAGTAAATCGAATGTGTTTTGTGAGATGGTGAATGTACTTTAATGTACATTTATAACAGTCGACCCTGTTTTCGTCAGACATGTTTGCAAAAGTATAACCTGAAATCATTTGTACAATTTGGTCCCCAATATCAAGCTGGATAAATTGCGTATAAATTTCAGTCGACAATAGATGATGTAACCTGTTGAAAAATAACTGACGGGTGTGATCATTAGCCTGACAAAACATGAGTAGGTGCTCTGCTATTCGGTCAGTTTGAAGATCACATATTGGACAAACCACGTAATACGGTCTACTGAAATATTTTCCTATGAAGGAAGTAACCGTATAACAGTAATTAGTATAGTCCCTGTATAATCGGGAGAAATTCCAAATATTTCCCACTTTAATTTCATTTTGTATGTAAATAAAATTTGTTATATTTACGTCGTTTAGTATTTTTGAAGTGTAACTTAAGTTAGCTTCGCGGATAATTGATCTGTCAATTATGTTTTTCCATGCGCATTGTTTTGGAAAAATACCATGATTTAAGTATTCATTCCAGATAGATAAGATGTAAAAATATTGAATTGACTAGAGGTACCCAGGTAGAGCAAAGTCCTTCCGAAATGATAATTTGTGGCCCATTACGTTAAGTATTTAAAAACTTGTTATAATGAAACATTTAACAGAGAGGCTGACTTGAAACGATTGGCTGATAAATCAAATCATCGCTATCAATTGCTATGTTCTTTCTATAGTTAACAGTTTGTAGTCGTCGTTTTTAGTTCTCCGGATGGCCATAGAAAAATGATCTTTTTATTTATGCTAACATTGATGGTTTGTGACATACATGTTGTATTGATTCCTTCCTTTATAATGTGTTCTTCTAGTGAAAATATAATAGTTGTTATGTTAATTAATATCAAAGAATCAAATGCACACAGTCATTGCTTTAGAATGGCAACCCTAATGTATCTAAGATTAATCCAGTGCCAAATAATGGTTCAAGAATACATTATTTTTTTCATTTTTCGATTTTATACATTTTATAGACAAAATTGGCAGCTTCGTCATTGCAAACACATATATCAGTTAAAAACATATTTTAGTGCCTTCTAGCTGTAAAAACAGGTATTTGATACATACCATTGGTTTTTAAAACAACATTTTCAAATATCATCATATATGGCAGCCTTTTTAGATGCGATACCGGGGGATATCAAACCCACTTGTATATAAAATCTGCATCAATTGGGCAATAGAAATGCCCAATCTCTGGAATAAAACAATGCAAGTCATCAAAATCTCGTACCTAGGTTGGTTAAGATTATATTTAGCTTAAAAGACCAACCTGGCTGCCATTTCAGATGCCATGTAGGATAGCAAACCATTTTAAACACAAATCATCTGCTTTAAAATGAGAGTTCTTATATGTCTTTTAGATTTAGATGCAAAGAACCAGATATGAATTACAGTGAATATTCACTAATTCATATGTTTTGGTCAAATATCCTTTATAGACACATGTTATATTGGATTCCATATTAGAAACTTTACCGATGAAAACACAAATTAGCTTTAAATTTTCTTTTTCAATGCCTCTTTTGTATAAAAACTATGAATTCGGTATAAAATTTCAGAACAAAAACTCTTATTTTCCATCTTTTAATAAAATAGCTTCTAAATGGGAAAATGGCGGCCATCTTGGCAAAAATGCTGCCATTTATAAAAATAAGAGCAATGTAACATTTCAGAATGTCTTGTTTATTGCTTTTTCGATTGAATATAATATTTTGAGTGGTTTTAAGCAATAGATTTAATCAACAAAAGTTTACTTAGCCAATAATGGCGCTTATTGGCCGCCATTTTGAAAAACAAGATGGCCGCCCTCACAGGGCAAATCTGGCTTGGCACTACCTCTAAATCTTTTTGTTTTGGACCCATCTAGGTATGTGCCAAGTTTCATGCTTTTATCAAAAAGTGCACAATTTTTTACCTATTTCCTCCACTATTAGTCTTAAAATATATAATAAATTCAACATTACTTTTGGTGTCTGCAATTTACATCTTGCAATTTATTCTTATATCATGGCAAAGTTCATTGATGTCAATATGTAAGGAAAACTATTTCCAATGCAGAAGACCATGCATGTTAAATGTCTAAGAAAAATATCTCTAAAGATATTACTGCTTCAAAAATGTTTTTTTCTGTAATTGAGATAATGTTTTCCAAACTGTTCTTCTTTGCTCAAACTTACTTCAGTCAAACATGTTTTATGGTGCTAATCAAATCTGCTTAATACATGTACTTTCGATTTTGAGTATAATTTTGTCTTGTATTAACCCATTACCACACATGGACTCCCCACATGAAAAAGGCTTTGGAAAACTTCATGGAAAATGAAGAAATTGCTGGTGACAAGCAATTTGTTCATTTCCCATGATGTTTTTTACCACAAAAGAACAACAAATACTAAATTTCATTCACTTTAAGGACAGATCCTCCATTTATTTCCTACGGTAAGATTTTTTTTATTTTTTCTGTACTGATATTTAAATATATGAGAAGTAAAAAAATGGCTTAAAAACTATAGGTCACCAAGCGAATTAAAAAGTTATTGGATTTCAAGGGAGACTACTCTTGTCTAAAATTGCAAAAATGAGGTGTCACTTAAATACCCACAAAAAGGTGTTCGAAATGACTAGGATTAGATGAATAAGTCTTTATTGTGTTCAATATGTTTTATTCTGTCTAAATGAGTGTCAATTTGGGAAAATTTAGTGATGATTTTGAAATTTTCAGTAAAATATTCTTTCAAAAGTAGCTGAAATTGCTTTTTTTCGCAACGTTTCTGATAATAAAAAATATTCCAGCGGTAAGAATTTTTTCTTTTTTTGGTATAGACATAGTGCTTGGTCATACCTACAAAAACAAAAATAGAAAAATATATCAAACCAAGCGTTTTTCTTAGTTATAAGTAAAATTTGGTTTACTTTTTGCAGCTTTGTCCGAAATTTTTTCACTACTTTTATCCATTTTCTTCCTTATTACCAGCTTTAGATAATAAAAAGTGTCATCTTTTGTGTCCATCTGAAGCGGACTAGCTCATAAAGACATCACTTTGCTTTTGATGCTCCGTTTCCTATCGCTAACGCCACATGTTGAACGCGTAACAGAAAGCGAAATGTACCATCCGAGTACTATTACACTTTAATTGACCAAACAGAGAAAACTGAAATAACCGAAAAGGGTCTTGTCATTTATCAACCAAACATTAACTAAATGTACAAAAATACATTTGCTGAAAAGGCCAATTACTGAAACAGCTTTATTTCGTTATTCAGGATATGCGCAGTAAGTTGCGCAGAAACAACTGGAGGATCTGTCCTTAAAATGTCGTCTGCAACATCTTTGAATTTGGATCAACCTAGATTTTTATCGTTTGGTAATGGGTTAAAAAAGAAAAAAGGAAGGACAGTTACTTGTTTCATGTACAATTACTCCAGTCCTTGTAATTTTTGGGGGGTTGAAGTTCCATAATTTCCAGGATATTTTCATGACAATGTTCATGCAATTTGAAGGACATTTCGGAGAATTCTAGCATGTAATGAAGCATAAATCCTTGTTATTGTCGACAATTAGTAAACACCAACCAGCGGAAATCATCTCCTACTCATTCGAGGAATACTTTTATTAAAATCGTAAAGTATCCGCCATTGTGTGGTTATGAAGAAAAATGACACTGGTATCAAATGTTATTGAACAATTTCAATAGAACCCTTGAATTTTTTTCAAGGAACTGAAGTTTTGGAATCCAATTTTGCTTCTAGTTTGAGATGCAATTCATGGAAACTTGAGTGGATCGATAAATTGTCATTTTTCAACAAAAACCTTGTAACTGCAGCTTAAACAAGCTGCATGTTACAAGGTTTTTGTTGGAAAACATCGAAATTGTTGGTGTAGACAACGGTGATCTAAGTTTGAATACACAGAATTATTTACTGAATATTATGGCGGATTAGAAGATACAACATTGAATTTAAAACATTAAACAGTAAAATGTTCTCCGAAAATTCATTCTTCAAGAATTTAAAGTCAAATAAATGAATGTCAGCTATCAGCTTCTTATTTCCGTTTCCTAAATCCCGAGGTTTTGACATCTGTAATATTGTAATAGAAAAGGCAAGTGAAAACGTACATTTAGGCAAAAGACAAAATTACACTGCACTACCAGAACTTTCTGCTTTTGCCTTTGGAAAGGAAAACATGAAGAAGTATAAAAGGAGATATGAAAAGAGCAGTTATAGAACGAAAAGGATTGCATGCAAATCAGAGATCAGATTAACCCTTTCCCAAACAAGACCTGGTTTTGACATCCCTATAAAAATAGGCTTGGGAAAACATTGAGGCAAAAGAAGAAACTGCTGATAACCAGCAGTTTCTCCTTTTGCCTCAATATTTTCTGAGATATATTTTACACAAATACTATTCTTAAAAGAACCTATTTTTTCGTCTGCATCAGTTATCAAATTGAGCCACCCTAAATTTTTGTTGTTTGGGAAAGGGTTAAACATAATTAAGATTAAATCATCATAGTCTTGTTAAATACCTGGGCTTTGAATACACAAGAATTAATAATACAAGATTAAAAGGTAGGATTTGTGTACTTTATAACCCAGAAAATATTGAGGCAAAAGGAGAAAATGCTGATTATCAGCATTTTCTTCTTTTGCCTCAATGTTTTTTCCATGCTATTTCTACTAGAGATGTGAAAATCAGGTCAATTGTTTGGAAAAGGGTAAAACAAAGATCAGATTAAACATAAGATTAACCCTTTCCCAAATGGCAGAATAATAGGGTGGTTCACTTCAAAAGCTGCTGCTGACGACAAAATGGATGTTGATAAGGATAGAATTTGTGTAAAATATGGCATAGAAAATATTTCGACAAAAGGAGAAAATGCTGATTGTCAGCATTTTCTTCTTTTGCCTCAATGTTTTCCAAAGCCTTTCCAAAATTCAAAATCAAAATCAGGTCAATTGTTTGGAAAGGATTAATTGCTAGCAAATTATAAGAGATCAGATTAAACATAAGATTAACTCATCATAATCTTGTTAAATACCTGGGGTTAGAATACGCTGACATTAACAGGATATCTCTTTATCATTTAATTCATCTCTCTTACAATTTCTTATAGGCTTACATGCAATGTTCTTAATTATAATGCTCATGATTTGTATTCCTCTTGAAGTGGAAGTTTTTCTTTCCTAGTTTTACAATGATATAATAGAGGCTAATTTTGGGATGTAGTGTACGTCCTGTTAGCTTAGATATGCTCTGCCAGGTCATTTATTGAAATCTATAATGCAGTTTGAACTTTCAATGTGAGGGTAACAGGTTGATTCCGCATTAACTCCTGTCCTGCGGAGGATATTTTCACTAAGGCATGTCCTGTCTACGTGTGACATTAGCTGTTGAGTGGAAAGTAACGTTTATATTGTCGTTGTAAATGCAAAACATTGTATCTCGCTTTTGGAAAATTTTAAAGGGGAAGGAACAAAGTGTAATAACTTTTCTCAAACTGATAGGTTTTACTTGAAATTTGGACATATTGTTCAGAAATAATGTGTCATTAATACTGATCAGTAAACATATCTCTAAACCTGCAAGAATTGTCATAACTGGACACACAAGATTGTACTTTGAAATTCGCAACAATCGACATACGAGGTTTTGCATTTACACCGACGATATCCAAGCTTGACAGTAAAATACGGAAGGGTACCATCAAGAGTATGAGGAATCAATTTGGCACAGTTCAAGAAATCTTTGTTAACCCTTTCGGCGCCGAATTAATAGCAGAAAGTTGTTCTCAGCGCCGAATTAATTCTGGCATTTCTAAGAAATCAATAGTGACTGACTTCAAAATATTGTCATTTACTCATTTTCAAAGATAATTACTTCAAATTTTCAGTGATGTTTGGATATAAGTTATTCTTCCTTATGAAGGTATTTTTTTGGCCTGATATTGATTACATAACCCTTATTTACATTGCCAATTTTGACCAAATATGGAAAAAGTATACTTTTCTTAAAAAATGTTTATTTTTAAACCCAGAATTATTTTAATGAAACTTTTTCAAAAGATATATGTAAATTAAACTATTTACATGTACAAAAAAATATTTAGGATTACTATAAATCAACATTTAACATGGTAAATACAGTGTCTGAAATCACAAATTGTGGACTTTTCTCGCTGCTTCTTGCCTATAGTTCTTGTAAGTGTGGTACAGTTCATGGCAAGGTACTGGACACATAGGGATATTACACTGTTTGCATTTAAAGTATGTTTGTTTTCTTTTCCACCCTGGTGTAGTCCTTGAACTGCAAACAACACAATCAGGCCTAAACTTTTTATCTTCATATTCCCCCATGAAATGGCGCTCGGTCAATCTCGAATCCGCATCAGTCGCAAATGGTCTTCCTCGCCTAGCTGATGGGTTGGTATATCCTTCGAGAAGACCATCAATGACTTTTTCTCTGAAGCTCTTTGTAGACAATTTGTTGTTTGGGTTTTCCTTGTACACAACATATGCATTTGTCAATGCCACTTCGCGCAACCTGTGGAAAATGGTCATGTACCATTTTGAACTTTTATGTGGAAATGAGTAAGATCCCAACTTTTGATCAAGAAGATCAACACCACCCATTGATTTGTTGTACACCTCTGCAATGACAGGCTTTTCCACATTTCTGTAACCACCTTCAGCTCCACGTTTTCTCACACGTTTGTTGACTGTGTTGTTTGATTCCGTTGTCGACAAGAAGTGTACCCGTTTTGTGTCGTGCCATGCACATGTCACCATGTCATCAGAATGCATGAAAACAGGATCATCTCCTTTGTTTAAAGTTAGTCTTTGTGGATGAAGATCTGCTGGCATGCCTTTTCTGCCTGCTTTTACTGTACCTGTGGCACCAATGACACGATTCTGAAGCTCTCTGTATAGTACAGGTGATGTATAATAATTGTCGGTGAAAACTTTATGTCCTTTGTTCTCAAACCCATTCAGTAGCTCCAAACAAATACTCTCTGTAATGGAAAATCCTGGCACTTGTTTGAGTGATCCTTTTCCACAGTATGTTAAAAATCTAAGAGCAAATCCTGTTTTGGATTCACAAAGAGCATACTGTTTTATCCCCCATTTATATGGCTTGGCAGGTAGATATTGGCGAAAACTAACTCGGCCTTTGAATCGAATGATACTTTCATCTATCGACAGGTTACACATGGGCCCATACATATCAAGGTATTTTGGTTCACAGATGTCCATCAGGGTTCTTATTTTCCAAAGGGGATCATACTCTGGATCTGTTCGCAAAGGTCTTTCGGCCGCATTGTTCGCGAAATGAAGGAAAGAAGTCAGTAATTCGTAACGATTCCTAGACATGACATCTGTAAATTGAATTTTTGTCAACCAATATTTCCCCCAGTAATCTTCAAGTTCAGGTTTCTGACAAAGTCCCATGGCAATCTGTAGTGCCAAGTATGCCTGTATTTCGGATGCATTTGTGTCTTGCCAGTTCAAAAATCGTGAAAAACGAGGGAGGTCCGCTGGATTATCAAAAAAATGACCTGCGTATCTGTTCGATTCATTGGAAATCAGTTCAATTGCCTCATCAGGGAAGAAAAGTTTAAAGTAATCAACTGGGGCATAGTCTGTTGTATCTACTAGTACTCCACGAGGAGAATTAAAGTCTGGTAACCAGGTTGGTACAAAAGGATCATTGCGGTCATACTCAACCCAGCGAAAATCAGCTACCCCTTGATCAACATTTTGTGCTGCTTGTTGTCTCCTATGTCCCTGCCTTCCTCCTGGTTGATGTATCCTGCCACCGTGCCGAGGAATTCTCCTACCTCTGGGAGGTATTCTGGAGCGTCTTTGTGCCTGTCCCCTGTCTCTTTGATCGTTTTGTTCGTCGACCAAACTTTCTTCATCATTATCTGCAAAAAAAAATAACCAAATATAAGTAAAACTGCCTTCTAACCTTCTTATTTTATGCTTTTTAGATGCAGAAGGCATTTAACTATCTCAAATATCATTCATTTCCTATGTTTGATTTAGATAAACAGGAAAAAATGAAATAGCAAAACATAAACAAAAAATTAACTTGTATAGTATTCGGATAACCAATTTCGGACATGTTTGACAGGTGCAGTCTAGATCCCTTGTTCCATAGATAAAAATAATTTCCAAAGCAATGCAAAAACTATCACGTTTTTATTGAATAATTTACGAAATAAAAACATATAATATCACTAAAAACATGCAATATATTTCTCAAAACAAGATCGAAAATGGGAAAAACCTACCCGATTCAATGTTCGGCGACGGTGTTTCTGATCTTGATTCTTGGCTAGATGTGATTTCTTCGTCCGAACTTCCGAAATTTTCATCGGAATCAAAGTCACTGTTCAGTCCTTCACTTTCGCTGTCATTAAACACAATATCGAGGACTTCTTGGCAGGAATATGACCGCTTCCCTCGAGAGGAAGCCATACTTTTCAAGTTGAGATCGTTTACAAAGTCTCCGGTTTTCAAACAGCGTTAATATTCGTACAATTCCATCAAATTTGCTTCTTTTCTTTTTAATTTTCTCTTGACAGCCTCGTTTTTATTTCTAAACAAAGAACCGGTGTCAGCGTAATATTTACAAACACATAATAACCATGTTTCGGACCCCCCTTTAAAAGTCGCATTTTTGCGACTTCGGCGCTGACCCACGCTGTCGCATTTTTGCGACTTCGGCGCCGAAAGGGTTAATGTCAAGGAGTTATATCAATCAGTCAGAGATGGTACTCTATGATGTTCATAAAGGACAGTTAGTTGTCGGCGCAATCTGGCAGATGGCACAGTGTCTTTCAAGTCCCCAATAGTTTAATAAAGAAGTTGTTAGACTTGTCTTTATGATCTGTAGTCACCCAAACTTGAATAAATTTACAGCCAAAGATGATAAATGATCACTTGTGACTCTGACATCAGAGCAAAAGTGATCATCTTTATTGGTTTCATGTGCCGAGCCCGGATAGCTCATTCGGTTACGTCAGTCGAACCCCCACTCGGCCAGTATCCATTCTGACATTTGACAAAAGTCATTTGTCTCTCACCAATTGGTGTGAATCATCTATTTGAGAGAGCAGCTGGAGGCTCGGTTTGAATATCGTGCTGGTACTGGTGCGAGAAATACCAGGAACCCACGGTTAGGTGCTCCAGCCGCCGCGATATGACCAAAGTAGTTGAAAACGGCGTAAAACCCCAATAAAATAAATTATTGGTTTCATCTCTTTTGGCGTAGAAAACGGTTTCTATTGCAGGTTCATTGATAAAAGGTTTCCTATTCTCTGCAAATAGTCTATCAGAACCAATCTTGTTAAAGTCATATTGAAGCAAAACCATTAAAGATTCATGCAAAATCAGATGTCACTTAAATTTCTAGAACCAAAGTTCTCTGTAATAAAATGCACTTTTAAAAGCCTATCTGAAGCTTTAAGCTGTACTCTAAATGGTGCTAGCTCAATTCAATGGTAATTTTGGATGTTCATTTCATGTTTGGGAAAGGGTCTAATCTATTTAGCCCTCTTGCTGACAATCTCATTTGATGCCCGCCCCCTCGGTAATCCCCTGTAAGCCCCTGAGTATCAATCTGTGGGATTAAATAGGCAGACATACATCTTGCAGAATGTCAGATATTTCATAATCATCCTGCTTTTGTTTTATGTTTGATCCAGATCAACATAGTCTAGGATTAACATTGCTCATAATTATGATTCATTTAGTTTGTCCTTCAATAGCAAGAAAAATGTAAATATAATCTTAATAATGCCAGTTTAACATTTGCATTACTATCACTCTTTGTATTTTTTTGTTATCATACAAAAGCTTATGGATCATCATGAAGATGATGCTCACTTTATAACTTAGCTTAATTAAATCGTGATGCAAATATCAAACGCCAAAGCAGACAAAAGAATATAATTGTCCATATACAACTGTTGAATGTAATAGAGTAGAAAGTGTAGAGGATAAATTATAACAACTTCTTTTAGTAAATATCAAGGAACAAAGAGTGAAAAATACCTCTTTTTTTCAAGGTTTTCCAAGGCCTAAATTGCTTCTAGCGATGTCAAAAGCTGAGATTGTTTTGGAAAAGGATTTATCTGATAGAGTGCACTTCATATGTCACAATATGTATAGGTACCATTGTTGTTTTGTTATATGCAATGTAAAGATCTAAAAAAAGTATTATTTAAAACCTTAAAGTAATTTGTTTACTCTTGGTATCAATTCTGTCGCTCCTTTGACCAATTACAACTGAAGAAAATGACTGTAATGGGGTATATCTCATCTTTTCTACAAAAACCTTGTAACTGCAGCTTAAAATAAGCTGCAGTTACAAGGTTTTTGTTGAGCACATACAATGGTTTTGCGTTTGTCCATGGATCTGTAATAGGCTACAAGCGAGATAAGATTATCTTTGTGTCCCCAAGTAAAGGTGACTACAATTAGGAGTCCTTTCATAGTTGAATTAGTATAATACCTTATTGCCTCACTAAGGAATTGTTGGGTCTTAGTGATTCACTTCTGGTGATTTACTGTCTTTTAGTTTTAACCCTTTCCCAAATAATTTTCATTTCAGAATGGTCCAATGTACCAAGCAAGTCTTAGAGCAGGAGGCAAATATAAAGAATTTCAATCAGCACAATTTTAAAAGTGGATATGGAAAACTTGGATGAAAAGGACTAATGCTCACAATTAGCAATTTTTCAAGCTCACCCCTTATTGTTTTCCAAAGCCTCTCCTTATAGACATATAAAAGGCAAGGATTCGAAGGGAATGTTACATTCAAAGAAACTGAATTTCAGTCATATCTGCAGCTAGTGACCATCTAAGTACTCTGATTCTTTTGGAATTTCTGCTATTTTGGCATTTCAAATAAAAGAGCCTCTGCACAATGTAAAATTCCAAAGATCCATTTGGTATGTTTGCTTTTCAATTAGAAAATATATGAAGTGGAAGTCTATGTTAAACAGATTAATTGGGATAATCCTTGTGCTACTCTAATGTTGCTTAAGATTATTTACCATTACATAATTGAGCTTCTGTAACATCACACCATATTTGGTAACATTTGTTGACTTACATTAGTACTGTTACAAACCCAAGCTATATTTTAGCTAATTTGTTTGAAGAACTTATTAATCCTTGCAGATTGTGTACAGTTTCCAAAGTTTTGGGGAAGAGCAGCAGACTAAATATCGAGGGCTTGGTGCAAAACTATTGTAACTACGACTAAATATCGAGGGCTTGGTGCAAAACTATTGTAACTACATTTTGTAAAATTTTACAGGAGAGGGAAAAAACTGGTTGACTTTCTCAAAGTTAAAGAGGAAAGAGACTTTTTAAAAATCCAAATATCTTTTTAAGTATACAGAATTGAAACCAAATATTAGAAAACATGATGTATTCCTCCCTAAAGATTCAATAAATGCAAAAAAGTGAATTCCTGAAAAATATGTAGTTACAATAGTTTTGCGCTGAGCCATAGAGCTGTAACTTTATTGCCATGATATGTACCTTATCAGGTCATTAGAGTCACCTGGTGAAAGCTTCTCATAAAATTTTGTTAAATTGCAAGAAATGTGGTCAGAATTTCAGTATTTTGCTTTGTGTTTTAGTCAAATTGCCGACATTACACCACATGAGAAAAGATTAGAAGAATAAAAAAGTAAAAAAAAGGCTATATAATACATAGCTCAGCACTTAAATTCAATGACTAAAAGCACCTATCTTAACCCTTTCCCTAACAATACCTGGTTTTGACGTCCATAGTAGATAAGGCTTGGGAAAACATTGAAACAAAAGAAGAAACTGCTGATAATCAGCAGTTTCTCCTTTAGTCTCAATATTTTCTGTGCATTATTTCACACAAATACTACATTTATCATCATTTATTTTGTCGTCTTAAACAGCTTTCAAATTGGACCAGTCCAAGATTTTGTTGTTTGGGAAAGGGTTAATATCTTTAGAGGGGGAAGACTCAAGAAAGAGAAATGCTGGTAGCTTAAATATCACCAAGACCACAGCGGTAGCAAGTAAGGCATCAGAATTATTTTAAAATGAAGTCATGTATGCTAATAACCCCGCTAGTCTGTCATTAAGTATATCGGTACCGTTAAAATTCAATGACTAAAAGCGACTTTCTTTATTGACTGTGGAATTATAATTACTAGTTTGGCGCGACCCCGACTTTTCTTTTGTATGATAAAGTTAAAACCCTGTTCCTAAGAGATCTCTTCTTCGGACTTGTGTTTAAGAGGCAGCTTGGTTTGAAAAACAATGAAAGAAAAGAAGACAATGCTGATATCAGAATCTTCTTCTTTTCTGTCAGTCATAGCTTTCCATGCTAATATTATGGGATACACATTTTCAAAATACTGTTAAAATTATTAAAATTGTCATTTACATCGTTCTCATTTATGAACAGGAACACAATGTCTTATTTGGGAAAGGGTTAAAGTTTCAAAGACAGCCTATGAATGCTTAGGAAAGAGATTGTTCCTTTTGCTCAGCTGTTTATGGAGAGAATTATTATAGTACCCCAGTAAATATAATTTTTTTGTCAATCCATGATTGGGCCTGTCTGCAATTTTTTACCCCTGCGAAAAATTCATTTAAGTCCAAGAACTGTTGTAGAACGTTAAATGGTAGGCCTACTTCTATGAAAATTGTTCTAGAATTGTTCTAGAAGTGCCATTATGTTATGTTCCAGAATGTTCTAGAACAGTACTTGACCTTAAATGAACTTGTCCATCTGTCTTTCTATGTTAGAGAAAATTATTTGATATTATCTGTTAGAGGGCATCCGATTATTTGATGATTTTAAAATTGCAGTAATGCAGTAACTGTTGCGCTTTAATCATGTATACATAGTTCATTATGATTGCTTATTACTATAGCGCAAGTATTTGGTTATGATAATTTAACTGCATAATTAAATTTATAATGTTCATACTTCTTTTCAAAAAATGCAGAAATGCCAAAAAGAAAAGAAAGGATGGAGATAAGCATTTAGGAATGACTCATAAGTGCTAAACCTTGTCTCAAAGAAGTTTTAAATGTGTTATGAAAGGTGGTTTGATTGTTTGTGTACATGTATTTCGATAAGTTCAAAATACAAAAAAAATTATGTTCATATATTTAGAATATTAATTTGTATAACTTGTCTTTTTTGCTTTCAGGAAAATGTAATTTGTAGTTTACAAAACATGTGGAAAGGTTATGAATTGTATGATACTTATAATTTTGCACCAAATTTGCAAGTTTAGAAACGCAAACCAAAGTCGGTAATGACAGTAATTTTACAGTAATTTATGAAATAACCATAATTATTTGTCACCCAGCTCTTTTCTCCTCTTTCAAACTTTTCATATCTTATCTTGCTTCAAAACAAAAGTCACGTGGCTCTTTCTATGGTCTTGTAACAAGGAACTTTTTAATCTGTAAATAAATCAAATAATTATTTTGGGTACTAGACAAAATATTCAATGATATGAACTTTTCGATGAATGTTTATTAATTCTTGAAGAAAAGAAACTTAAAAAAATATAGAATCTAATGAATAACAAGATGACGTTACGAAATAGATAAATATCTGAGAACAGCTCTTTGCAAATCTGGTGTTGGAGAAAAAGCCTAATGCAAAGGGAGAAAATACTGAAAGAAATGTGCTTTTGACCATGATCGTCTCTCAGTGCAAGTTTGAATTTTTAAAACTCATTTAAAGGGGATGAAAAGAAAGGTTCATTGTTTAAAGTTTTCAAATGTTTGTCTTCCAAATTATCAGAGAGGATTTTAGGATAGTACATCATTTCATTGAAGGCGAAGACATCCGAAATACAATTAACGGGTTGACGCCACCATAACGGTAAAACAAGAGCAGTGACAGCGGACAATAGCCCACATTTTCTCCTCCATTGCTTAACTGTACTCTCCGGCTTTCGCAACTCTTTTCCAAATTTGGTAAGATTTTGGACTTATTTTTCCGATTTGAAAGCCCTCTCAGATGATAAAATAAAAGTTATACAAAGTAAAAAAAAAAGCTGTTAATTATAACTTAAAAAACCTTGAGGGAAAACAAGAAAATGCTGTCACCAGCATTTTCTTGTTTTCCCTCAATGTTTTCCCAAACCATTGCAATTATATTTCTGTTAGTCATTTTCAGAAAGTGATTTGGAAAGGGTTAACGGTACAGTCAACTATCTTTATTTAGCTTTCCATGATTAGCGCCAGACGATCATAAATGCATTTATTAGGTTAAATGTATTTACGATTTTCTAGCGCTAACCAATTCATTTACTTTCATACTCACTCATTTGTAAAAAACAATGAGTTCACCGTAAACTGATCACTTTCTACTTTTGAAAAATTAGACCGCCTTTTCGAATTGTATGACTCACTGTCGACAAAAAATTAAGTCCAAGGTCTATCGATGATTGGCGAAGACTTTGTTCCTTGGCGAAAAAACCTGCAATTATCTTAGTAATGACTTTTCGGTCTTTTTTGGACAAAAAAATGACAAAGAATTCTACTAGTTTGTGGTATTGATTATGAATTGAATTGAATGTTAAAGAAAATGATTACTACTTTAACAAATTAGCTGTGTTAAAAATTTCAAATGAAGAAATTTTAAAATGAAGTTAAATAAGATGGAAGGATTACTTTGAGAAAATGAGAAAAATCTGATTAAAAGAAAGTGATGAATTTTTTGTTTGAATGTGTAAATTATTTCCGTAATTTGATTTAAAAAATGAAGATTCGTAAAAAATGACAATGATGTCATTTAGTTTGTGCTCCTGCTGCGATAATTTGATGGATTATCTCATGAAGAAAGATGACAGGAATTTTTTACTGGAATTTAAGGTAATTTTATTCATTAATCATGATTATCTTTTGTAGGTCTTTTTGCTTAATCCATTTTTTGATGACAATTAAAGTTTTAGACTTTTGACTCTAAATTGATAGAAAAGTAGAAAATATAGATTAATTAACCAACATTTCCTTCTTTTTCTTTCCTTGGATCTTTTCAAAACTTTTCACTGTGAGATTTTCCAAAAATGTATCCTAGTATCCCCAGAACAAGTCCTGATTTTGACATCCAGAGTAGAGACATCTATAGAAAACATTGAAAGAAAATAAGAAAATTCTGTAATCAGCATTTTCTTCTATTCTCACATTATTTTCTGTACTTTTAATAATCAGACAGATAGTCAGATTATTATAACATTGTTGTCTGCAACACTACAAATTGGATTTGTACTAGCGTAACATTTTGTTGTTAGAAAAAGGACCATGCTGAAAAATGATTAATTCCTCTTTCCACCCTGTTCTCAAGGCTAGGGTTAATTAACTAGGTAAGATATCAATAATGCACCTGTCATTGGTCAGTGTATATGGTCAAAAGTTAATGAACTCTATTAACCCATTTCCAAACGGCAAAATTTTAGGGTGATCCACTTCAAAAAGTGCCACAAATGTCAAAATGGATGTTCTTAAAGATAGAATTTGTGTAAAATATGGCATAGAAAATATTGAGACAAAAGGAGAAACTGCTGGTTATCAGCAGTTTCTTCTTTTGTTTCAATGTTTTCCCGAGCCATTTCGATTAGGGACGTCAAAACAAGGTCTTGTTTGGGAAAGGGTTAACTAGGTAAGATATCAATAATGCACCTGTCATTGGTCACTGAATATGGTCAAAAGTTAATGAACTATTAATAAATGATGCTTTTTGAGACCCTGCAAGATAAAGGCTTTAGAAAACATTGTGGGAAATGAAGAAATTGCTTGTGACAAGCAATTTCTCCATTTCCTACAATGTTTTTTTACCAGAAAGGACGAGAAATGTAAAATTTTGTTTTTCATATGGTAATGTGTTGATATCAATAATATACCAGTGTAAGTGGTCACTGTATATGGTCAAAAGTTAATGAACTCTATTAATTAATGTAGAAATGACCAATGTGTTGCTGTCATAATGATCAGCAATATGTTGCAATACATATCGGTAAACCCGGTCTATTTTTAGAACAAATTCATTGTTATTAGAAAAACTATCCAATCAGATCTTTAAAACCACATTTAAACGCAAAATATCTGTACCTTGATGTAGCGAAAAACGTCCCTAGCTTTGGCCGAGTTCACCACCAGTGACAGTGAGAGTGTGAAGAACTTCCAATGTGAATGATTTTCCCACATTAAAAGGTTTGAAAGCCAGGAATACTGATTTCTGAAAGGATCAAGTACCAAAATTAATTTTTCTCACAATAAGGCCGATCACTTTTTGAGCTTCTTCTACCCTTTCCCAAACAGTGATTTATTCCTATGTTTCTAATAAATAATGGTAAGGAAAAACATTGGGGTAAAAGAAGATATTGCTCATAACCCGAACATCTGATATTAAAATATCATGTTTCTGATTACAATTATTTTGTTGATAACAATTTTTTTGCTGTCAGAAACTCTGTCCAATTTTACTTATGTATAAAAATCGTCGTCTGGAAAAGGGTTAGATACTAATAACAGGTTTACATTTCTGGACATGCTTTCAGCATATTGAAGATTTATCTTAGTCCATGTGGAAAACACATCAAAGACGAATTTGAATAAATCATCTCCGACGTTTTTGAGCCTTCATTTGACGGATCCGAGCTGTACTGACCAATCGTTTTGGACCTTGATTCCGGCTCATTTCACGTCAAACTGGGCGTGAACGCTAATAATGGGCCATGTCTTCTGTTAAAGCTGTTTTTTCAGTGAAACCTTTTTCCGAGACAACGAAGCTTTGGTTTTGATATCCCTAGTAGAAAGTAGAAAAGGCTATGGTAAACATTGAGAGAAAAGGAGCAAATGCTGATAACCAGCATTTGCTCCTTTTCCCTCAATGTTTTCGATGCAGTGATATACCCCTTTCCTTACATGATAACTTTCATTTTGTTTCATGTGCTACCTTTGAATTTGGACATCCTAAAATTTTGTCATTTGGGAAAGAGCTTAACCCTTTCCCACACATTGACGCTTTTGGACGCCCCACAAAATAAAGGCTTTGGAAAACATTGTGGAAAATGAAGAAATTGCTTGTGACAAGCAATTTCTTCATTTCCCACAATGTTTGCTAAACAAAATCGCCAAAAAATGTAAAATATTAATCACTTCAAATTGTCGTCTGCAACATCTTTGAAATTGGACTTGTCTAAAATTTTGTCATTAGGGAAAGAACTGAATCTGTTTCTCATCTAATAAGAATAACAGCCACTTAGATACTGTCACATCTGTTAACCCATTCCCGCAAATGACGACACAATGACGACCCACAATATAAAGGCTAAGGAAACCATTGTTGGAAATGAAGCAATTTCTTCATTTCCCACAATGTTGTCTTTCCTTGGACCAGACTGAAATTTTGCTGTCTGGTAATTGGTTAATTTTAGATGAGACAAGGTCTTTTCTCAGAATTTTAGAATGCCTACAATGAAAATAATCATGTTCATACTGTGAGAATGATGTCCGATGAAATTCTACATTAAATTGTTTTAATTTGAAGCTTTCAAAAAGATACTTTATCATTTCCGTTTTAAGAATATTAAGGAAATTTCATGAAATATTTGACAAGTAAAAAGTTAAAATCAATCGATGTGAGAAAGTAAAACAATTCAATCTCTCATAGTTAATACAAGTAGAGATCGAAAGATATTTTGATCCTCAATTTGTTTTTGCGCAGATTGCACAAGTTTATGAATGTGTCATTCATTCGGTATTTTGATCAAATAGCGGATCTAATTTTTCATATAACTTTATATTGAACAATTGTAAAAAATTGAGTCTGATAACTTCAAATTTAAATGACTAATTTACCTTTTTCTAAACAATCTATTGTTTTGATGATTCTATGCGAGAAATCTTTGAAAAACATTGACAGAAAAGAAGAAAATGCTGATAATCAGCATTTTGTCCGCTTTTATGCCAATATTATCTGGGCTGTTTTGCACAAATCGTCTTCTTCATATAATTTATTATGTGATCTGCATGATGCATCTGATTGCAATTTATTTAAATCGTGTAAAATATTTCTGGTTGGGAATTATTAAGGACAGATCCTCCAATTGTTACTGCGCAACTTACTGCGCATATCCTAAATAACGAAATAAAGCTGTTTCAGTAATTGGCATTTTCAGCAAATGTATTTATTTACATTTAGTTGATGTTTGGTTGATAAATGACAAGACCCTTTTCGATTATTTCAATTTTCTCTGTTTTGTCAATTAAAGTGTAATAGTACTCGGATGGTACATTTCGCTTTCTGTTACTCGTTCAATATGTGGCGTTAGCGATAGGAAATGGAGCAACAAAAGCAAAGTGGTGTCTTTATGAGCTAGTCCCCTTCAGGTGGACACAAAAGACGACACTTTTTATTATCTTAAGCTGGTAATAAGAAAGAAAATGGATAAAAGTAGTGAAACAATTTCGGACAGAGCTGCAAAAAGTAAACCAAATTTTACTTATAACTAGGAAAAACGCTTGGTTTGATATATTTTTCTTTTTTTGTTTTTGTAGGTATGACCAAGCACTATGTCTATACCAAAAAAGAAAAAATTCTTACCGCTGGAATATTTTTTATTATCAGAAACGTTGCGTAAAAAGAGCAATTTCAGGTACTTTTGAAAGAATGTTTTACTAAAAATTTCAAAATCACCACTAAATTTTCCCAAATTGATACTCATTTAGACAGAATAAAACATATTGAACACAATAAAGACTTATTTATGTAATCCTGGTCATTTCGAACACATTTTTTGTGGGTATTTAAGTGACACGTCATTTTTGCAATTTTAGAGAAGAGTAGTCTCCCTTGAAATCAAATAACTTTTTAATTCGCTTGGTGACCTATAGTTTTTAGGTCATTTTTTTACTTTTCATATATTAAAATATCAGTACAGAAAAAATGAAAAAATTCTTACCGTAGGAAATAAATGGAGGATCTGTCCTTAAGGCATTTTAAAAAAAATTGTTCAGAAATGGGTTTGTATTATAAATCTGTGACAGATGCATGGTTATAAAAAGATATTCAACTTTTTCAATAAGGGATGATTTAAAAAAAAAAAAAAAAATACTTCTTATAAAAATAATGTTGTTATATTAGTCCATAAAGTATTTTGAAGTGTGGAGAAAATTGGCTGTAGAATTTACACAAGCAATTTAATGTTAAAATTGTTGGGATTTCTCCAGTTACTTTTCCATGGTAATAAATCTGGTTGTTAATGTCAAATATAATTGAGCTATCAAAACTTACAACTTAATATCTCTGTATTTTGTATCCCGAAGGCATCTTTGATATCACAAATCATTTACGAGATATTTTCAATGGGAAAGGCAATAAAATTTACATATACCCTGATAAAGATGATCTTTCAGATTTTTTCTGAAAAAATTATGTAGTACCCAATGTAAGTTGAGAGTATTTAGAGTGTTCAGGCCCCGGTTTCTCAAAAAATGTACGTTCTCATGCTCAAATCTGAGCACCATGCTCAAATCGCACGAAATCCACGTGAACTTCAATCGAATAACCTTCAACATTAGAGAGTATTCCTTTGAAGTTGAGCATGTTCTAGTGAGTATATACTAAAGTTTTTTCGAGAAACGGAGAGCTGGTCTCACAGTTGACCAGTTAAAGTAAAAGACGACAACTCTGCAGCCTATGAATAGTACATCTTCTAATTACATTCATCAATTGTCATGTCCCAGACAATTTTGTAGGACAATTTTGTCCTGTAAGTCTAAATTCATTATGGAGAACACTCGGGACCGATAATTAACGGTCTAACAAGGTCATGTGACCAATCATCGGGGACAATCAACGTCACATGATCTTATTGATGAATGCCAAGCTCAGGATTGAACTTACGCTTAATTGATTGATCTTATGTTTAATTATTTATCTGTCATTTTTCATATCGTAAGTAAATAAGTCAATAAAGTTCTGTTAAGTACAAATTATATCAGAATGTTTTGTGTAAGACTTCTTTGTTATATAGGGAACTCAAAAATTGAGATCAAATTTGGTAACAATTTTCCAAACAGTGTGACCTGTATGTAAATTGTATGTATGGTTCAAATGCTAAAAACTTTGTGCTTTCCTGAAAGTGTTCTTTGTTATTGAATAGCTATGGTGAAATGTTGTATTTGCATTTTGTAATAAGTATGTTACTTCTTTGTGTTATAAAAAATATATTAATGCTTCTCAACAAAACTCCTGTAACTGCAGCTTGTCTTAAGCTGCAGTTACAAGGTTTTTGTTGAAAAGCGACGATAAGATACATTAAAGTAAAATTCCAAAAAATAAACGAGACTTACCTTGGTTAAAGTTGATGTTTGTTTGGAATTCTTTGTAGTCATCAAACACGGAAGAGATCAGATGAGATGCGCGCCGACAATCCACTCAATCGTCAGTGTTAAAAGCCAGTAATCTTGACAATGATTCAAAGAATTTCTCAAAACAGTAATTCCTTGAAAAACTGACCATGCATTATGCATGAAGTATGCATTTTGATAAAACAACTTCAAACACCTCTGGGAGGGTTGTATCATGGGTGGGCATCTGATCTCTTCCGTGTTTGATGACTACAAAGAATTCCAAACAAACATCAACTTTAACCAAGGTAAGTCTCGTTTATTTTTTGGAATTCTTTTACGTCATCACACTTCCGTTCTCAGATGAGATTTCAAAGCTGAAATTATTTGAATCAATAAACATAGCATGATACCCATGTAAATTTTACTAACAATTATATACAACCACAACAATGATGAACTTATTGTAGAATAGCAGAGTCATATGTATTTGCACCAATAGATATTGGCTTCTGATAGAATTCACTGAAGACTCGGGCACTAGCCCAGCCTGCTGTCTTTAAAATGTCTTCAATAGGAACACTCTTACTTGCAGCCTTAGAAACCGATGCTGCTCTGACACTATGAGCCTTATATTTTGTGCAATCAATTCCTGCCTCTGCCATTACAGTTCTTATCCACCTACCGATTGTGGCACTTGTAACAGAATGGTGTGGTTTGAAATAGCTTATAAACAACCTTTTGTTATTTCCCCTCAAAACTTTGGTTCTTTCTAAGTAACATGTTAAATTGGTATAAACACAAATTCTCCTATCTGGAGCAAATTCCTTCAATTCAACAACAGGTAATGTTCTACCTGCTCTTGATTGTTTTAAAGGAGCCATATACTTCAAAACATACTTTGAGGATTCCTTCCTCAAATCTTCAATGCTTAGTAAACTCAAGGACTGGGATCTACCAGCCAATACAAGTGCAATTAACATAACTAACTTAAATGTCAGCAATTTTAGCGACATTTTACAATCTACTGAAAAAGTTTTCAGGTAATTTAAGACTATAGAGACATCCCATGTCTCAGTATATCTAGCCTGAGAAGGTCTTAAATTAAAAATTCCCTTCATAAAGCGGACAACCAAGGGGTGTGCACCCATAGAAAAACCATCTTGTACTAACCCTAGAGCTGAAAGGGCAGATCTAGCAGAATTGATTGCACTGTAGCTTAAACCATTATCAAAAAGTTCTGATAAAAAATCTAGCACAGCATTTACATTTGCTTGAAAACAAGTAATTTGCCTTTCACTACAGTACTGAAACCATTTCTTGATATACATTGAGTATTGTTTTTGAGTTCCATGTCTCCATGACGACAGTAATATGTTGGTAGCCCTTGTTGAAATGTTTTTACTTTCGAAGTTTTTCCTGATAATCGACACGCCATCAGAGTTAGTTTTTGGTGAAGTGGGTGTATCTTTTGAGTTCCTGGTAAAGTCAGTGTTGTCCTGTCCACCGGTATTATGTACGGAGTCTGTACCAATGGATCCATCACTGTCGTAAACCAGGATTGGGTCAGCCATATTGGTACTACCAGGATGCACTCCCCTTGGTCCTCCCTGAGTTTCGTCACTAGACGTGGTATAATACTGAAAGGAGGAAATGCATAGAAATAAAAATCTGTCCATTTGATCGAAAAAGCATCAACAAACTGCGCATCCGGGTCAGGTTTCCAGGAAACAAAACTCTGCAACTGACAATTCAATCTTGATGCAAACATGTCAATAACGGGTTTATCCCAAAGATTGAAAATCCTTTGAGCAATAGTCTCATTCAACATCCATTCCACAGTATCATTGTAATTTCGTGAATCATAATCTGCTACATTCTGAGACCCTGGAATGTATGCTGCTGTTAACCAGATTTTCTTAGTAATAGCCCATAACCATATCTTTTTGGCTAATTCATTGCATGTTTTAGACTTAATTCCACCCATATTATTAATATAGGACATGGCACAAGTGTTGTCTGTTTTCACTTGCACATGCAAATTTGTAAAATCTTTGCAAAAGGATTTCAAGCCATAAAAGATCGCCAAGAGTTCCAGATAATTGATGTGTGACTGGCTTTCTAGCACAGTCCATCGACCACCAACTCTGCAACTCTCAAAACTGGCACCCCAACCAGTTTTAGAAGCATCAGTTGTAATTATTTTGCATGGATGGCCACGCGAAATTTCTCTCTTTATTGTGGGAATATTACTAATCCACCAGTCTAGCTCTTGGTGCATATTGGAGGTTATTGACATCTTTGCATCAAAATTTCCATGAGATCTAGACAGCGCTTCTATCTTGTTCATCTCTAGTTGCCTGTAAAAAAGAGCACCAAAATCATTAGCCGAGAAAGAAGCTATCATTAAACCAATAACTCTTGCAACCTCCTGAATAGATGCTTGCAATTTCTTTCTCAATGTTTTACACTCAAACAAAAGAATAGCCTTTCTTTCCTCTGTCAGATAAACTATCATTAAATTGGAATCAATATGATTACCCAAAAATATGATATTCTGACATGGAACAAAGACAGACTTTTTATCATGTGTGACAAACCATAGAGATTTCATAAGTAGCACTGTGTCATGAACATTACTCTCACATTCAATAAAAGTATCCGAAACCAGAATTGAATCATCTATGTATCCTGAGTTTGAATGACCCTTTTGTCTTAATGTAGCAAAAACTGGTTTCATTAGCTTTGTAAATTTCCGGGGCGCTAGCGCTATCCCATTTGGTAGTGAGGTATATTCGTAAAGAATGCCTTGCCATACAAATCTAAGAAATTTTCTATGCTCTTTAGCAATGGGAACTGAGTAATATGCATGCCGGAGATCAATAGAAGCCATGTAACAACCAGGCTTGATAAGTTTAAGAGCTGTTTCAAAAGTATCCATTTTAAAATGATGGTATTCTATATAAGAATTTAATTCTTTCAAATTCAAAATCATACGATGTTCACCATCTTTCTTAGGTACAGTAAATATTGGAGATACAAACTGATCGTAATCATGCTCGGCTTCTTCTATAACCCCTATTTTTAACAATTTTTCAATTTCACTTTGAATAATTTTCTTTTCAGAGTCATTGAAATGCTGCACCCTGACTGATGTCTGCACAGGGGGGTTATATTCGAATTCAATGTGACAATGAGCTACGATATCAAGAATACTTTGATCACATGTAATCTTTTTCCAGTTTTCTATAAACCTACCAAGCCTACCTGCTTCAAAGGCTGTTTGCTCTACTTCTTCATCGCACTGACCTCCGGCCTCTGTGGGTTTTTTGGCCGTGACAGAATTTGTGAATTGGTCTGGGGGCCACCTCGCCCCCTCCGGTTGTATGGCCGAAAGCGACCACCTCTATTAAAGCGTCCTCCTCTTCCGCCACGAGGTCTCCCCCTGACCCCCTGGACGTTCTTGCTGATCTTGTTTAATTCTTCTATGTCTTTAATGTCTTTTATGATACTATCCCCATACAGCCAGTCAGAGAACGATGTTGAGGAGCAGAGATGATGTAATTTTGGATCCATATCCTTTTTGTGGTTCTCTTTCCGTCTTGTATTAAGCCACTTGTTAGCCTGTCCGAGTAGACCTATAGCATTCATGCCCCTTTCCATGGAGACCTCTCCAAGGGAATCTGCCTGTGCTTCCATGATCTTTACTATATTGCTAGTAGCTTTCACTATGCAGTTCTGGATTCCGCGTAATTTTGAGTCCTCGATTTGTGTTTGTGTTCTCAATACAGACCAGACGCCTGGGTTCACTTTTGTTTCTTTGAGCGATTCACAATTCATGGGACGTGAAATTGTCTTGACTATTTCTGCCAAATTTTCATCCGGCATACCCTCACGGAACGCTTCGTTCACTAGACTAGCCAAAGTTTCATTAACTGGGACATCAGTGACATCTGTCTTCTTGAATTTCTTGGCATATTTGTCAAAGATATCATCATTTGGAACGTTCTCCGTGTCCGAAAGATCGTGTTCCAACTGACCAGACTGAGCGCTAGTTGCGTCGTAATAATTGTTCTCATCATCATAATACTGATAGTCATCATCAGGGCGCTCCTCATACAGCGCGTCTACCCGTTGAGAAAGCATTTCCACATTACTATTAGTCTTATTAATGTTAGCATTCATATCTCTCAGGATTTTCAATGCCTCGACATTAAAGTGGTCCGCGGCTTTAGGAGCTTCCCGATTCATGGTACCTGCTGACTGTTTCGTAGAACTTTCAGACGGCTGCCTGACCGCCTTTTGCTTTGGGGGAGGGTTGGAAGATGTATTCTTCTCAGCTTGTGCTGCCTTAGAGGTCTGGGGAACGAGCGAAGCCGCTGAATCCGGCTTATTTTGACCTTTTTCCAACATAGCGGAAGCCATTACCCACGAGGAAGAAAATGTGTGCTTACGTCACCAACTTTTGTGCACACGTCTCCAAAATGTACAAAAACGGCCACGTGGTTTTCCTTATTTGGGAAAATCAGTCACGTGGATTTCCTTATAAGGAAAATGAAACAAGGGGTTTTCCGAAGTAAACACCCTATTAGTAAAAAATAGAGAAAGATTTTTCTCTGTGAACGTATCGTAATTAAACAGCAAAAAGCTGTACCAATACAAAAACAAGGTCCGAAAATAGAGTACAATAATGATACAGTCTATATATTCATAAATTATAAAGGACCTTCACTGAACAAAGGACCGACAGAAAACGTGTCTGTTCAGTCCAAGAGTGGCTGGCGCACTGACGATTGAGTGGATTGTTGGCGCGCATCTCATCTGAGAACGGAAGTGTGATGACGTAAAAGAATAAGTGACACACTGTCTGATTAATGACTCTGTCAACCTAAAACAAACAATTAATAAGTATAGACAAAGGTGATCATTACCATTATATAATCACTTGTCAAAGGCAGCATGCCATACTGAAATGGTGGGAGACAAAAATACATCCAGAATTTGTCTTTTTATCACCTTGGTGACAAGTTTGTCACTATGGCAACCAGGTGGACAGATTGACAATAGGCTAGAACAAATTCTTGGGTATATATGTTTGTAATGGAAAGATGAAAATATGGGATTATTTCCAATTTGGAACTAGTGTGGCTCATAAGCAACTTGATCATTTCCTTAACATTACAATTTTAGACTTTTTGTGCCACTTCAATAATGTGGCACAGGACAAAATATATCAATGTCAACAGAAATCTAAAATGTATCTGTCATGACAAAGGAAACAATGAGAAAATAGATGACAATGCTGATTATCAGCATTTCTTCTTTGCTCTCAATGATTTCTAGAGCCAATCTCTAGGTCATTATTTAATTGTTCCCTAAAACAAACAATTAATAAGTATTGACAATGTGTAATCATTACCTTACATTAACCTTACATAACCACTTGTCTTAACTTCAACATGCCATACTCAAATGGTGGGAGACAAAACCTCATCCAAAATTTGTCTTTTTGTCACCTTGGTGACAAGTTTGTCGCTATAGCAACTGTGGTTGGCCAATAGTGACTCATACACTGGTGACACAAGACAGGTAGACAGACAATGGGGTGCCAGGGCTTTTGGGGTTACTTTAATATGCAATTTAACATGGAGAAACTTAAACTTTTCTGACAAAGTTTTTCAGACGGTTATAAAGACCTGATCAAAAACAAGTTGGTGCCCCCCATTTACTTTAAAAATTTAATAGCAGATACCATAAAATGTTGCCATGCCTTGTCTTTGGCAGGCAGGGAAACACAACTTCTTGGCAGCATGCTGATATGTATGATGTGCAGAGACTGGTTTTAATCTACCTTGCCTGTCTATTCTCATTTCTTGAATCCCTGGTCCTAATTTATGACAGACATTTTGTGGTCAATATTAATTGCAGCTACCATAAAATATTACCTTGCCTTACAAGACTTGGCTAATCAACAAGGAACTTTAGACTTTACGACCATCAAAGGACTTAATAAATCCATTCTTCACACTGGCAGTGTATATGATGTTGACGAGTTATATCTACTCCCGCTTTAATTTGCGATTAATTATTCACAGTTCACAAGTTATGGTGTGCTGGTTCCCCCCTGATTCCATGACTTATTGATGAAGTATAGGAAAGCCAATTATTTTGCTGGCTCGATCGGCAGACTTTACCAATCGCTTTTGTGCTTTGTTTCTAAGTATTGGACAAAACAGAATGATATGAACAATAGAGTTGAGACTCATTGTATTTTCTGCACAGAAGTCTTTTTCAATGATATCCCTGCGAAAAGGTTCATTTGGGTTTAAGAACTGTTCTAGAATGTTAAAAAGCATTTTTGGAACTTTGGTTCTGGTTGTGAGTTTGAACACTGGCAGGGCCACTATCCTTTCTGACATTTGGCGAAAGTAATTTATCTGTCACCAATGGATTTGCAACGTGATTCAGAGCAGTTCTAGGCTCAGATTGGATATTGTGGAAGTACTGTAAGAAATATACCAGGAATCCATGATGGAGTCACGTTGCAAACCTATTGGTGACAGAAGAATTACCTTTGTCAAATGTCAGAAAGGATAAATGGCCCAGATGGTGTTCGATCTCTGACAGCCAGAATCTAAGTTCTAGAAGTGCCATTTAATGCTCTAGAACGTTCTAGAGCAGTTCTTGAACTTAAATGAATTTTTTCGCAGGGACTAAGACAACTTTTTACTCTTTGGCCATGAATGACACTACAAAATCTACATTATTTCACAGCTAAATGCACTGACTAAAGTCATATCACTGTCCTTGGTTTGAGCAGAATAAGCGAAACAATATGATGCAATTGTTCTTTGGTAAGGCAATCAGTGTCGCAGCCTATGTCATTGTAATATTCAAGAACGTACACACATGGTACACTGTCTTTATCTAGCTGAAACATTGTCGAAAACAATGTAAAATAGGATACAATTTACACAAACAGTGGTCCTTTTTTTCTGTCACTGAAGGATTTTAGGGCATGTGGCCTGTCATGTCAACCTTCGATCTGCTCTCATAGTAAAAACTTATTTTCTACTCGTATGATCACAAAACTATGAAATATAAAGATGTTTGCGATACAAAGATTTGTCAGTGAAATCAAATTCTTTTATAGTTTTGTGGGATAATTAACTTTTACCACCTTTACATTAACCCATGACCAGACGACAAAATTTTCAACTGGTCGAAATTCAAAGATGTTGCAGACAACAATTTCAAGTGAATAAAACTTAACATACTTCAGTGTTTTTTTGGTAGAAAACATAGTGGGAAATTGAAGAAATTGCCTGTCACAAGCAATTTCTTCATTTTCCACAATGTTTTCTCAAGCCTTTATCTTGTGGGTCGTCAAAAGGCATCATTATGTGAGAATACATTAACATTGGTATTGACAAGTAGAGGGACAGTTTCAGGATCAAGATGTTTTGAGTTCGATCCCCTAAATTGGACCCTAGGTAGCGAAGTTTAAATTGTCCTTGGCTTCTCATAGGACCGACCACAGGTTTGGCATGATCGAGTACTGGTGTTTATTTCCAGGCAGAAGAATGGAGAGGGGATAATATAAGCTTCTAGCTTAATCTTAAACTTTAGAAAGGGCTTATAAGTAATTAAGGTGGCAGGATATAAAAGATACTGTTTCCCAAACAAGACCTGGTTTTGACGGCTCTGATAGGAAAGGCTTGGGAAAACATTGAGGCAAAAGAAGAAACTGCTGATAATCAGCAGTTTCTCCTTTTGCCTCAATATTTTCCTTGCTATATTATACACAAATTAGATCAATGCCCATTTGTCGTATGCAGCAGCTTTTGAAATAGAAATTTTGAAAATTTGCCGTTTGGGAAAGGGTTAAACTTATTTTTGTAGGGAAAAAAATGATAAGGGGAAAGTTAAAATAGCTAATCTAGACATAGACCAATATAAAGCAATTTTTCAAAATGGAGTCGATACATGGATTGAGATTGCTCATTAAATCAAATCTTTTAATATTCAGGCACTCGTGAAGTCAATTGTAGATCATAATAATTGCAGATGTATAAATCTTTGAAATAAAATCGAATTTTTAAAAAAAGCAACACCTGGACAGTCTGAAGTGCTTTGTCACCTGTTGGGGACAAATGCTAAACCAAAGTTATTTGGAGATATTTTAGGCTGTGAATTTTAGATATAGAATTAGAGAATGTAAGTACAATATGAAAGTGCACTTTTAAATACTAAAAGAAATTTTCTTCGCCTTTTGCATGTTTGCATCTGATAAATGTTTCAAATTTTAATTAAGATACATATTGAAAAATGCAAGAAATGTATAGGTTCAAAGGTTAATCACATTCTAATCATTGAAAGACCACAGAAGCTGAAAAATGTTTTACAAAAATGTGATCGGACACCTTTTGTTGGTTCCCTAGATTTAACGGATAAGTAAATCGGTGTAAAGAAATGAAGTTTTGATGCATCGTTTGATGTCATGTAAAATTTTTGGTTCATTTACGATAAAAATCATTTTTGATTTAACCCTTTCCCAAACGGCAAAATCCTAGGGTAATCCAAATCAAAATGTGCTGCAGACGACAAAAAAGATGTTTATAAAGATAATATTTGTGTATGATATAGCACAGAAAATATTGAGGCAAAAGGAGAAACTGCTGGTTATCAGCAGTTTCTTCTTTTGTCTCAATGTTTTCTCTAGCCTTTTCTGTTAGGGACGTCAAAACCAGGTCTTGTTTGGGAAAGGGTTAACCAAAACTTGTGGTTTTAATATGGGTTATTCATTGATCTGATATATTTTTATACATGTATCACTTTGTCAAATGTTTCATACTGAAGCAAAATGTTTTTGTTTGTGAAAATGTCTGGCTAAAAGAGAAGGTAATGTAACATTTATCTAGCATTTATTATGGTGTTTTTGAGTGAAATTTATATCGTCGCTGTAAATGCAAAACCTCGTTTGTCGATTCTTGCAATTTTCAAAGTACAAACTTGAGTGCCCAGTTACTGAGACAATTCTTGCAGGTTTTGAGATATTTTACTGATCAGTATTGATGACAAATCATTTGTGAACAATATGTCCATGCAAATTTCAAGTAAAACATTTCAGTTTGGGAAAAGTGCATGATTACACTTTTTTCCCTCCCCTTTGAAATTTTCCAAAAATAAGAAATTATGAGGTTTTGCATTTACAACGACGATATACTGCTAGCTAAATAAGCGTAATTGTAGACTTGTGTAATTTTAAAGATGTTGCTGACAACAATTTCAATGGAAAAAAATGTTCATTTTCTGGTCTTCCTTGGTATATTTAGAAAACACCAAGAAAAATGGTGGAATTGCAATTTCTTGTTTTAAAAGATTTGTTTTCCATGGAGTCTTGTGGTCTTCAAAAAGCGTCAATTACAGTATGTGCCAGTATACAGGTTAAAAAATATTTAGAAAAAAATATAATTTTTTGTTGTTCATAAAAAATAAGGATAGAAAAGAATTGAATTTACATGTATTTGTATCTGTACTTCTTGAGATTTCATGTTTAGTAAATGAAATTAGAATGAATAGGAAATTGAATTAACGTTTTTGTGAGGCAGTAGAATTGTGTTTTAGAGATTCCTGAGTGGAGGTTCATGTTCAACACTTCCCTAGGCCTAGTAGTTTGTGTCTTACAGAAAAGGCTATAGAAAACATTGAGAGAAAAGAGGAAAATGCTGGTAACCAGCATTTTCTCCTTTTCTCTCAATATTTTCTTAGTCACATTATACACCAATTCATTGTTTTAAGTTACGTCTATTTTGTCCTCTGCAATTGTGTGCATCCATGGACCAGCTGTCTCAAATTTTGTCATTTGAGAAAGGGTTAACCCTTTCCCAAACAAGACCTGGTTTTGACGTTCCTGGTATAATAGGCTTGGGAAAACATTGAAACAAAAGAAGAAACTGCTGATAACCAGCAGTTTCTCCTTCTGTCTCAATATTTTCTATGCCATATTTTACACAAATTCTATCTTTAATTACATCCAATTTTTCATTTGTGGCACTTTTTGAAGTGGATCACCCTAAAATTTTGTCATTTGAGAAATGGTAAAAGTAAATACCATTGTTTGCTTTCTGGAGCTTAGTACATCCATGTACTCAAATAAATTTGTATAAAAATGTATCTGATTTCTTTTTACAAGACAAAATTTTAAGTTGTTTGTGATGACAAATTATTCTGAAGATGCTTCTTAGATAATTTTAGTTATCGTGTTATAGAATGTGCATGTAATTTGATCATTCCTATTTATGATTATGAAGCTTGCTTCTATTAAAGACTGATATTGTGAACCTATGTGGGCGAGCAGCTGGAGGCTCGGTTAATGTGTTGTGGTAGTACTGGTATGAGAAACAACAGGAATTTATGGTTAGGTGCTCCAGCCGCCGAGGCAGTTGAAAACGGCGTATTAAACCCCAATAAACCAAACCAATCTATTGAAGACATACAATCTATACTGAAATTTCATGCAGAAATCATCTGGAAGAAGGAATAATGGGTGCATCACAAATGGAATTAAATAATGATTATGAAAGAAAATTTTACTTGTCCAATTTTAATCAAATTTTGCATGATGTAACAATGAATGATGTGCGCATCCCAGTGATACATCAATGTAGCAAATTCTCTAAGATATTTTGTTTGGAAAAGGTTCTATTTACATAATACTATTTTTATATTCAGAAAAAAGGAAAAGATGAAATAGAATGACTACAGCACTTAACTGTAGAAGAATTCAATATTGGAACATTGTTAGAATGTAAATATTAGGTTAGGGGAAGGATAGAAAGGAATTTAATGAAGAGTCTATTGTGAAGTCAATTAAATGGAAAAATATTTAAATATTAGCTCATAACTTCAGGATTTTGATACAAAAAAATTGGGGTAAGTTATATTTTGATAAAAAAAGAGAGTAGATTTTGTATGTAAACTCCAGCAGATGATGCAAATATATCTTTGGTAGGAGGTCAAAACCTTGTAACTACAGCTTGAAAAAGCTGGAGTTACAAGGTTTTGACCTCCTACCAAAGCTTATAATGAACTTTGTTTCACAAGACACACTGACCAAAAAGATTATTTGATTGGTTAATGAATATTTTGATTAACATGGGCAAATTTTGCCTATAAAAACCTTTCCTCAAACATTTTGCCTTCCAAAATATGTTGTAGGAGACAAAATGGATCTTAATAACAAAAGGATTTGTGTTCAAAGAAGAACAGAACATATTGAGGCAAAAGGAGAAATGCTCTTTATCAGCAATTTCTCCTTTTGTTTCAATGATTTCCCAAACATTTTCCATCTTTAAAGGATGTCAAAACTGGGATTTTTGGGGAAAGGTTCAGGAGGCAAAGCGGAATTTTCTCACATTGTAATAGGTGCAAAGATTAAAAAAATGTAAAAGGGTGAAAAACTACAAATTAGATTTGCCACCTTCCCTATTTAGATATAAAACATGTATCAAATATATTTTTCTTTATGATAATAATCACAAAAATACATCTCAATTTTAGATAAAACTCAAAATTTATTATCGAAATAACCCACTAAAAGGTAATGGCCGTTTTACCCCGAAATGACAGAACAGAACAGAACAGAACAGAACATTCTTTATTACGACATTAAGCACATAGGCTCATAGTCACAACATAATAATAAACATGCATGACAAGGAAATGGCAATCATGATACAACAACATAATACACAAAACATCTTATACATGACATTCAAAATGAAAGAGAATATACGTGAGAGTAACTACACATAATACGTGGTACACATGTATTAGGAAATAAGGTAATAATTTCGTCTCAGTTCGAAAGCATTTTTCAAAAAAGATGACAGTTTGAGTAATAAAGATTTATTTCTGGTGTTAAGAAGCTCAATAAATTTAAACATGCTAGGTTTTTTGTAGTAATATTTTGGAATAAATTTTGTGCGAATTTCTTGATAAAAAGTACATTGTAGGGTAAAATGAAACTCATCTTCTATATCGTTGGAGGTGCATAATTCGCAGTGTCGTTCGTTTCTAGGAATATTAGTATGTCGGCCAGTTTCTATTTTTAGATCGTGGGATGATAGACGTAACTTACACAATGACACTGAATTGGTATGTCAAAAAATGTATTAATCATAGCAAGATCTTTTTATAGTAGTGCACTTTCGTGAAATTCACTGATTGCGCGCCACCAAAATATAATTGGCCATACAATGTACTTTCAAAGCAGGCTAAGTCGCGGCCATAGTGCAGTTGCAAGATGCTCAGCCACTGTGATATGAATACGTCAGCAGTTGAAAGAGGCATTAAAGTGACATTTCAGAATATTTTGTCATAAATTTTACTTTTATTTTTATCCGAAAGACCATATTTCCTTATGAAAATTCTGAAAATTTCGAGCAAAAATATGGAGCCTTTTACGAGAAATTTATATTTTTGTATTAAAATTGAACAAATTGTTGTGGACAGCAGTTCGGATTTATATGCAATTTATCGATTATGTCTCAACTTTAAATGCGTGTTTCTCGCTTATTGGCAACAACTTAAAAAAACTAATAGTATTTATACTCATTAGAATAACCAATCTTGGCATCAAGACATACTTTAAAAATTGAAATTGGAATGAAATGTCCCTTTAAACTCCAATCAATCAATCAATCAATCAATCAAATGGGAACATGCAGTCTAATTTTATGCTGATTTGGAAATGGTTAAAAGATCATTATTAAGTTACCATCATAAATATATGTGCAGCAGACGACAAGCAAAATGTTTCCCATATTTAATTCCCCAAGGCATTTACATCTACCTGCTAATTTGAACTCCAATTATGGCTAAGTTATTTCGAAAACCAACGAATCAAGATTACAAATTGCAATATTTTGTTCAAAATCTGCATTCAAGGTGAGCAGTCATTAGCATCTGTAACCCTTGCCTAGACCAGACAAAGTTTTAGCTGATCCAAATTTAGAACATTAGATTTGAAGACCAGATGAATCAGGGATAGAAAACATTGAGCCAAAAGAAGAAAATACTGTACAGGTTATGGTCATCATCTCAAAGCATTTTCTGACTCTTTAAGTTTTCACAGCAGATTATTCCTGACAGAAGTGAAAATGGGTGAAAATGGGTTGTTCCTTAAGAAAAGATAATTGATTATCAAGAAAATGTTAATTTTGAATGGCAGTATTTGACAGAAATTGGTGAAATACAATTTGAAAGTTATAGTAGGACATTCAATGAGCTAATGAAAGAATGGTTGGTGGAAAAAATAGCACTATTTTATTTCTCCTTATATTTAAGTCTGCAATTCAAAGTTCTTGCATCTATTTGTTTGGGAAAGGGTTACCAAAACTTGTAGAATGTCGGTATTTGGCAGTGACTGGTCACCTTCCCGGTCAGCGTGGTCAAACTGTTAGAGCGTGTTTGTCAATTGGTTGATAAATCATCAACTTATTGTTCACTTATTGTCCGAGAGCCTCAATTTGGACTGCAAGTGGACATTAGAGTCGACCCATTAACCCTAGCTCTGTGTGTCAAATATTTCATGGCAAATAGTTGAACAGAAATATTGAAAATATTTTAAATATATTGTTGCAGTGTTCAATTTGCCCTAGCAATTATATGGAAATGATTTGTATAGCTTTACTACCAAATTATTGCAAAACATACAAATTTCTGTTCTCTAAATTACAGTAAATTTCTTCATAATTATGATCACAATGGTCTTGAAGACATATATTTTAGCAATACTTTTTCCTTCTAGACGCTTTCCTAGATATATGGTATTTATTGATATAAAAATTTGACACTGTTCCAATTCAAAAGCTGCAGCTGCAGACAGGGATTCTTTAATTAATGGACATGTTAGCGCAGGATTAGGAAATAGAGAAAATTCTGTTTGTCAGCATTTTGTTCTTTTCCCTCAATATTATGCAAAGTGTTCTTTATTGAACTCATCAAACCTGGACCTTTTTGGGACAGGGTTAATATGGGGTGAGTTGACAAAAATGTTGACAAATCTATGTACCCCATAATGACTAAAGAAGAAATATTGCCACCCATTATTTTTTCGTCATTTATCAGTATGATCAGATGGGCTGATATTGTCACGCGCCAAACTATAAACACTGATTAGTCTGTCTCGTACTCTAAATGAACCATTTGCCAGGTACAAGCAATTTTCAGGGGTGAGCCATTTTAGAACAAAATTTTTTTAGGCTTTTCCAATTTGCAATATTTTGCAGATGACATTACAGAAATCACTACAATAAAGCCAATCATATCGGATTGTTATTAATCACGGTGTACAATCATGTGACTTAGAATTTCCGATAATCTTCAATAACTTTGTCAATACTTGATCAATTTGAATTCTGTTTGAAGCAGAGAATGTGGAAAATTGTCAGGAATAACATAGATGTGGTAGATTTTTAAAAAAATCAACTGATAAAAAAGTTATTGAAGTTAAACCAAAATTTTGGTTTATCTTCAATAGCTTTTTTATCTGTTGATATTTAAAAAAATACCATGTCCATCTAATGCGTGACATCGAACCCGTGACATCTGTCCAGATTCTCTGCTTCAAACCGAATTCAAATCGGTCCCATATAAATAAAGTTATTAAAGATATTCGGTAATTATTGCATCACGTGATTATCCACCATGTAAATGCAATGAAACTACGGAGAAAAAAAGTGAAAGACATTGTTACATTTAATCATATTTCTCAACCTTTTTTCTTAGGAAGGTCAAAACCTGTCTTCGTTTTATTTAAAAGTTTTTGTTAAACAAAATATTTACTTAAGGACACCTTGACATAGGCAAAAATCTTAAATTTTTGCGATACAAATTTTGTCATTTTGACATTACAAGCATGCTGCTTGTTTTACGTTTTCGTGTCATATATCAGCAACAATGAGACAACTTAGGTCTTGTTTGGCAAAGGAATGAATTCAGACTTTGTCAAAATGTACGGGGGATTTTGACTAACGAAAAAATCTAAATTTTTTTGCTGTGCAAATTTTGTCATTTTGACATTACAAGCATGATGCTTGTATTACATTTTTGCTGTCAAATGTCAGTAACTTTGAGTTTGTACAGTCTAACTATTTACAAGAGAAAGGTCAAATGTCAAGAGTACTTAGTGAACAATGACATGTCCTACATGACAATTTAATGAACATCACTTTATTACTTAATTGATTTCAACTCTTACCTATTCGTAGGTAAATCTTCATGTTTTTGTGGATCGACTTTTTCTGCAAATTGAACACTTTTTTAAGGCCCTAAAATGTTGTTGTTTGGAAAAGGATTAATTAAGAAAAGGTAAAAGACTGCTATAACATAATACTGCCTGGATGACATTCAAACATGTCAGTTACCTAGCTCTAGTAGATTAAGTAGTAAGTATAACTCAGGGATTTGTTACTAGGATTAAATACCCTCTAAATGACTCCAGGACTTCTGAAGGGCCCAATTTATAGGCCCATGCTCCTTCAGATAGGTCTTAATTCACCTGAAATAGCTTTTGAACCCATGACTGTATGACAATCAAGTCCATAAAGTTGGATATAGAAAGTGGTTATGATATGATGCTATAGCCGTAAATGAAATTTAAAAAGAAATGATGAGAATGTATTACATTACATTTCTCCATCGTTGTATGCATATTCAAAAAGCCAAATTAATAATTTAGAGCACTTACAATAATGATATGATAATGACTTACCAAACACACACACACACTCACTCACACATTGCTCCCTGGTGTAACAGGGTAGCGTTAACACATTACCCAAGGGACATGTTACTCTGGGACACCGGTATGATGCTCCCCCCCCCCCCCCCCACACACACACACACAATTTCTCTGCAGCCCTGGGTCAAGCCCCAGAAACAAGCATCTATTTGATGCTGCGAGGAAACATTTATATAGTTGGCAGATAATGGCAAATCCTGGTCAATGTCTCTGGCCTGTCTGCCGAAAATATCATGATGTACATGGACATGATGTGGATATGATGTTGAGGCAGACTTTTGTGTGACTGGGCCTTTAGATACAGAACATTGATTGATGTGTATTGAATTTATCATGTTGTTTATAGTAGTAAACAATGAAAAATACATTTCTCTTCTATTAATTGACTGTGTCCCTTGAGAGACAAATATCTATTAAAACTAATCAGTATACTGCCGATGGCTAAGTAAGAATAAAACTTTCTCTCGTGCAAGCGGAGTACTTTTAATTGTTTTTGGCTGATTTTCATCTCTAGTCTTTTTGGCTCTTTTTGAATTATTGGAGTCTTATTTTGCATTGCCTTGTAGACATTTTTGTTGGTGTCCGTATCTTTGTCATGCAAAAACTTTGTCATTTTCCAAGTATGATTCTCAACAACCATCATAAACGGAGCTCAGACCAAAGAAGCTTTAATTTGTACTAATCAAATACATTTTTTGTTTGTAACAGAAACACTCAATTACTGATATTAAGATGGAAAGACTAATTTCTAGATTATAATAATTATTCAGTAATTTAAAAAGATGGAAAATGCTTTTATCCATTTTCCTTGCAATTTTGTCAAAAGCAATTCCTGTTTATTATATAAAGCTGCAGTGGTCATTCAATCATTTCCTAATCTAGCGCTAAATGGCTGTAAGTTTCAATACAAAATACAATCATTTACAACCTTTTAGCTCTTTGGGACTAGATATATACCACAAAATAATAAGATAAGACTAGAAGAAGTGAAAAATAAGTGGATTTGCTAGGTTATCCTATTTATTTGAGAGTAATGGGGGGTTAATCTTTTTGTATAAGATTTGTCCATCTCAGTCACTACAATGTTTCTGATTTTTGATAGGGACTGTTTGATCTCTGGTATCTTAACCCTTTCCCAAACGACAAAAAATTAGAAGGGTCTTATTTTAAAGTTCAAATTTTACACAGCTGAAAGAAAACAAAATTTCAATGTTGATCGAGGAAGGATTTGTGTACAATCCAGCGCAGAAAAGTTTGAGGCAAAAGAAGAAAATGCTGGTTACCAGCATTTTCTTCTTTTGCCTCAATCTTTTCCCAAGTCTTTATAATCTATCATGGATGTCAAACCACAGGACTTTTTGTATAAAAGTTGTCCAGTTTGGTTATTACAAAGTTTCTGATTTTTGATAGTCACTGTTTGATCTAATCTTAATCCTGGACATTTTAATTGGATTTTAAGACAAAAATGCTCAAATCACTACAGTGTTGACTGGATGAAATACTTTAATATAATCTAGCCTAAGATTATAGGCTTTTAAAACTGGAAACTGATTTAGACATGGACAGAGTCGAAAGAAACAAAAGGCATATGATGCATTGTGTATTGAAATCACCAGATATATTCTACGAACAACATAAAATGTTCTCTGAAAAAATTACAATGATATTCAGTTCAGATTCTCCTCAAGATATTGCTGACAAGAAGCCAAATTAGTCAAATTGAAATATTGAAATATTTATTCAATTCAATCAAGAGAGAAGATAGAATCAGTATAATGATTGAAAAAGACAAGATATTTTTCCATTTATATTATATACGGAGATCATAGATTTTGCTGAAAAGAAGCCCTATTAAGTCAAATAAAGATATAGATTCTATTTAGTTGAGAAAGAAAATAGAATCTTTTCAGAATTTTGTGAGACTTGAAAGATTGCACAAACTAGGAATTGTTGTAAGTCTTAATGTTTCTCTTTTAGTCTAGTCAAACTAAAACTGAAACGGGGGTAACCTGGACAAAATTAGAACAGAAATGAAACCTATGCTATTGTACTCGGGAAGTACCCACCTTTTCACAGAAAAAAATATACTTCGATCCCTCCGTTGCGATTTGAGTAATTTTGGGTCAAAAATGGGTTTTTTCGCGAAAAATGGGAAAAATTGGAATTTTCAATTTTTTCATGAATTGTTGATTTTCATGCAGCTTTTATGTGAGAATATGGTAGCAAATATGAATTAGATGGGTAAAAAGGGAAGATTCAGCGAAAAATCGTAAAAACTGATTTTTTATGATTTTTTATTTAATCAAAAGGGGGGGGGGGGCAAATAGGCGGGTGGGGGTAGAATATTGATGCAACATTCTTCATGGAATAATTCATATTTTAGATGTATTATAATGAAATTGACTTGATAAGTGGTAAGAAAAAAGTAAAAGAAACCCTCTGTTGCGATTTATGTTGTAATTTTGAGGAAAAATATTGTTATTTTGGTGAAAAATGGCAAAAAACTGGAATTTTCTATATAATTATTCAGTATTGATTTTGTTGATTTTATGATGTTTTAGGTGAGGCAATGTAAGCATAATCATACATATAAATCAGATGGAAAGATATTTGTAATTGAGAAAATCATAAAAGCTAAATATGTTTTAGTGATTTTAGTCGAAAAGGGGGTGGTAGTGCATCAAATAGGGGGTGGGGGTCGGTTGGGGGAGGAGATTGATATTAACATAGCACTGAATTCTTAATTGAGATACTTCCTATTTTAGATTGTTTTAACCAAATGAATAGGATTAGGGAAAAAGTAAACAGTTTTAAACAACTAAAAGAAGCCATCCTGCGATTTCTGTAATAGGGATCAATTTTACCAAGTAAACGTTGACGAAATTTCGGACAAACAATAGTATTCTATCGGTGTAAATCTAAAATGTCGCAACTACAGATTGATTGTAGCAGCTGTAATTACGAGATTTTATAACAATTAATATACTGATAATTTATAAAAAAGATAACAGTAAATCCAGCTTATGTTTCACACAAGATTCATTGCCTCTTTGCGGAAGTTAAAATGAAATTTATTGATTTTTTTTTTCAGATTTCTGTTCTTTTTTTTTTCTTTGGGGGGGGGGGGGGGGGGGGGGTGTAAGTTTTAATTTGTATGAAGTATTAAGATGAGTGCATGTTATATGAAAACGTGTTAAACAACATAATATATGCTGTCAAGTTTGGTTGACCATGTTATTGTCATTGGGCCATGTAATCATCAGGTAGAATGTATACCACCCCGGGTCATGTAAAGACCATTAAGGAACATCCATTTTAATGGACATGGCTTAGATATTCAGGCCTGTAGGAACAGGGGGCTATATAAGGTTGCGGGATAAGCAACGAGTTGGCCAAAATGCCTGATTTACCTTATTTAACACTGAAAAGTTAGAGAAAATTCATTTTAGCCCCCCTCCCCAATACTCAGATACTGGCCCGGATATGACTGTGCTTTGACAGCTCCCCCTCCCCCATATGAAATTGCTTCCTACGCACCTATAGAGAGTAATGCTCATACAATTCAAAGACTAAATGGGATTGGAAGAATCAACGCCTTTTGTGGTTCGGCATATAGAGAGTCTTGTTAAAATGGACGTAGATAATATAGTGCCACAAACAATGAGATTATGTGACAGTAAAGAATGAGGATAAATGTATATGCTTAAAGTAGAAAAAGATAAAATACATGTAAATCAATCATCATGCATCTTCTTTACCGCGTCTTTATCCCCATCCTGTTTGAACCCGAGGGCATCTCACCAAGCAAAGCAGATCCTATTCCATAGTTTATTCAAATCAAGATTTTTACAAGAACCGCTGTTGTCTGCTGTAAAACTAAAGTTACAATAAAAGCAATGGTTGATCACTCACGATTTCGTATTCCAAATGCCTTTAATAATATGCCAGAGGGAAAGCTTTTCTAGAACCTTAAAACCGAGGCCCTTACAAGACTCAATGAAATCGTCTAACGTTAATATTGGATCAAAGTAATTCAAATAACACAAAATTCTGTTCTAAGCTCCTTACTTGTATATTTAACAACATTATCTTACACTATTGGTACTTTATAAAACGCCTAATATTAGGCAAAAGACAGAGTCTGTTTTTCAGCAGACTGATTTCATGTAGGGAGCAATAAAAAAAGGGTAGAAACCCCTATAGAAACAGGTTTACGTCATGTAGGATGTTCATAACAAGAACAAGAACAATAGTTTATTATAAATTAGGTTTGGACACAGTGGTCTATCACTGTAAAACAAGATTACAAATACATGCGGAAAACATGTCATATTCAATATAAATATTTACAAAATGTTCTATAAATGCGGAATGAAAGTGATATGTTTTTCTAATTGTATCAGTAATAGATTTCCTATGATCAAAAGCAAAATATGCAATATAATGCTTGGCTGTTTTGGTGTTTAGAGTTGCTGTTTGTCAAAAGTGACTTGAATTTGTACATACCCAAGGCTTCTGATACTAATATTTGTCAATATATTTTTTTCAATCATATCAATACCCCTACCAGCATATCTGTCCCTTTCCCCACACACCTGTGGAATAACAAATCATGAAAATTTAGTTTTTATGAGTTTTGTTTTATTGAATTTTACTTTTGTTTCCATCTAATTTATTTGCTAACATTTTCTCACATAAAACTGCATCAAAATTTTGAATAAAGATTGAAAATATTAAAAAAAAAATATAGAAAATTCCAAATTTTCCCACTTTTCACTTAAAATACCAATGTTTTGCATCAAAATAACATGAATCGCACCAGAGGGATTCCTGTAATTTTCTTCTTACGCCAGAACCAATTCATTTCATTATGATAATCTAAATAGAAATTATCCAATAAATAATCAATGCTAAGTTCATATCTATATAAGCCTATACCACCACCAGTCTAGCTATCCCCATCCTCCCGACTAAAAAAATCATACAAAAAATAGTTTTTATGATTTGAATGATACTTTTGTATCCATCTAATCCATATATGCTAACATTTCCTTCCTTAAAAACTGCATAAAAATGAACAATTTCTGAAAAAAAATAGAAAATTATATTTTTTCCCATTTTTCACCAAGTACAATTTTTTGCGACAAAATTACAGAAATCGCATCAGAGGGATTCTTTAACTTTATTTCTTACCTCTTATTCAGTTTTCATTATAATAATCTAAAATAGGAATTATCCATTGAAATAATTCAGTGCTATGTTATATAAATCCCCTCGCCCGCCTTTTTGCCCCCCCCCCCCCCCCCCTTTTAACTAAAAAAAATCATAAAAAATCAGTTTTTACGATTTTTCGCTGAATCTTCCTTTTGTACCCATATAATTCATATTCTCTACCATTTTCTCACCTAAAAACTGCACAAGAATCAACAATTCATGAAAAAATTGAAAATTCCAATTTTTCCCATTTTTCGCGAAAAAAACCCATTTTTTTGACCCAAAATTACTCAAATCGCAACGGAGGGATCGAAGTATATTTTTTTCTGTGAAAAGGTGGGTACTTCCCGAGTACAATAGCATAGGTTTCATTTCTGTTCTAATTTTGTCCAGGTCAAAATGAATATTTACTAGCCTATTTACAATGTAATTGAAAACAAGCCCCTCATTGAAAATTTTGTCTCTTTTCAAGAAAAAAACTTGTATAATAACTTCAGCTTAGATATGAAAAGGTTTTGCTGAAAAGCAGCAATATATTGATTCAATGAAAAAAAGGAAGATAGAATCTGCATGTACATGATTGAGTGAGACAAAGTAGGGACAAGATACTGTGACAAGACATGAATGATGACATTAAACATAAAGTAAATCATTACAGTAACTATTTGTTTACATTATGTTGTCATCTTGCTGTCATGTTACATTTTAGCTTTCTACTCCTTTACTATGACAGTTTCTTAGGCTCTGCATCTCAGAAAGCAAGAATATAACATTGGAAAGCATTGAAAGAAATGAAGAAAATGCTGATAGCCAGCATTTTCTCCTTTTCTCTCAATGCATTCCAAGACATTATGACATACATAAACAATGACAATGTCCATTTAACCCTTTCCCAAACGGCAAAATTTTAGGGTGATCCACTTCAAAAAGTGCAACAAATGACAAAATGGATGTTAATAAAGATAGAATTTGTGTAAAATATGGTATAGAAAATATTGAGACAAAAGGAGAAACTGCTGGTTATCAGCAGTTTCTTCTTTTGTTTCAATGTTTTCCCAAGCCATTTTGATTAGGGACGTCAAAACCAGGTCTTGTTTTGGAAAGGGTTAAAGTAAAATCATTACAGTAAGTATTTCTGTGTCAACTATAACATTTTTGCTTTCTACTGGATCCTTTCCCATCAATGACAGTGTCAAGTTGGCTCTGATCAGAAATCGAAAAAATAACATTGGAAAGCACAGAAAGAAAAGAAGAAAATGCTGATAATCAGCATTTTCTTCTTGTCTCTCCATGCATTCCATGGAATATGACCAAGACGACTGATCATTGCATTAACTGTTTGTTTACGTTGTGATGTCATGTTGACTATAAGGCTGTCATAATAATGATGTACCATAATGTGTCAGACCATGCTGGTATCCCTAATGTTGTACCATGGGCCTATTGTATGTTTTATTGTTGGCTTGCATGGGCCTTTCTTTACCTATCAACCATTTATGGTTTTGACAAGATTCAAATCAGCCCTGTAAGCTTGACCTATGATAGAGCATAGGAGATATATTTACCAAACATGTCATATGTCGAGGCATTTTTAGCATACTAGTAATTAATAAAAAAATTTGTATCAATTTTTGTTTCCCTGTAAGAAATTTAGGTAAGTGCATCAAAATATTATGTAATATTGAGTTGAAATTGTCTTACTTATTATCTATACGTGTAGTGTACAATTTGTTGAATATAAGAAAAAATAATTTGGGACAATTTACATGAATTACTGTATTGTGCCAATAAAATTGGACAGTAAAAACGACTCCTAAGTTCATATTTCAACCACAATCTATTCATTGTCGACAAAGAAAAGCAACGATTAGCCTTGTTAAGGTGCTGTGTCTGTTTACTAAAACTTAATTTCTGTCGTTAAATTTCAATTTATTCGTTATTAATAAGGCATTGGTCATGCTTGTCAAATTCTACTTAAAAACTTCTGCATCGGTGAAATTTCTTAATGCTAAAGTGTCTGACTTTGAATTCGCTGGACAAAGGTGCACAGTAAGATCCCCACTTAAGAGAGGGCTTTTAGCTTAACCCTTTTCCAAGCAAGATTTTAACATTTATGACATATTCTTATATGACACTTTGTGATGTCCAATAAGATGAAGGATTTGGAAAACATTGTGCTTAATGAAGAAATTGCTTGTCACAAGCAATTTCTTCATTTCCCACATTGTTTTCTATCCAAAAAGACAGAAAATAGTGGAATTTCATTCACTTCAATTGTCCTGAGACTGTAGAATCTTTGGATATAGACAAGTCTGAAATTATGCGGTGTAGTGAAAGAACAAAAAGGCTTGGGAAAAGATTATGGTAAAAGAAGAACACAGTATTTCCTACTTTTGCCCCAATATTTTCTCTGCTATTTTGTACACGAATATTGTCTTTATCAACATCTATTTTGTCGTTTGCAAGAGCCTTAAAATTTTGATTGGAACAATTTAAATTTTTGTCCATTTGGGCAAGGGTTAAAGAGGTACTCATAAGAAGATTTTGACCTCACAAGGATGTGTCCAGTTTTCGCGACAAGGTGTTGAAATCTCAGCGGGTACTGTGCTAGGTAAATAGACCGAAAGTAACGCTATTCATGTTTCACAGCGTGAAAGCTACGTGAAAGGTACGGCAGTCACAATGCTGCAGTCACATGGTCAGACTGTTTGTATCGAAATTCAATTTTCCGTAGCAAGTTTTAACTCTTGTCCTGTCTGATAGACTAAATGAAATTTTAACTTTTGAAAATAAAATTAACGAATCAAATATTATTAACAGGAATGACATCTAAATATAAATAATTAATCGATAAATTTCAAGTAGGTTGTAAAGACAAACATGTAGTCTGATGTAAGGCTTTATATACTGAGCAAAAAAAGTTTAGCACATTTTTTAACACATTATTTTTTCAGTTTATGATAATTAAATGAACATTGCTTTGTGCTGTTCAGTTGTCCCGATCGACAACCATTACGCATACAGTGCGTGTGTAGAGTGAACATTCAGTGTATTGGACAAAGTCCAGATAAGCAAAAGTCACGTGCGGCACGTATGCAGTGACATCGATAATGTCTAGCTTGTCCAAAAACACATGATTACACAGATCTGTTAGCAGAATCAATTTAACTGTTACAAATTCTTCGAAATTGATTATGGGAAGGCGAGAAATGATGACGTAAGTTCGACGTCAGAGAGCTCTTTGCATGCTCCAAGCAGGTATGTCTGTTAGAGATGTCGCTTTGCATTTCAATTGTCTCCAATTGACAATTACGCGCCTACGGCATTTGGTTTATGCAACTTTAGCCACCAACGACCGTCCTAAATCTTGTAGACCGTGTAAAACGACGTTCAGGGAGGATCGTTTCACAGCAACGTCTTGACGACGTTTCGAATTCCTATCTAGTAAGAATTTAGTGCTACTCCTCAAGGACGTCACAAGGTATACCGTTAGTGACCAGACTGTCCGAAACAGGATCCACACAACTTGCATCAGGATCCTCCGATCTTACGCCAATCACGTTAAGCATCGACAGGCAAGGCGTCAGTGGGTATTGACACATCGACATTGATTCAGGGGACATTGGACTGATGTCCGGACGAATCTCATTTTACGTGTATTTATCTGACAGCAGGATTTGTGGTTGGAGAAGATGCGTAAGGCTTGATACCAATAACGTCATCACTGAGACTGTTACGCCGAGTGTAGCGTCATTTTTAGGCAGGAATAGATGAAAACAGTTAACCCTTTCCCAAACAAGACCTGGTTTTGACGTCCCTAATAGAAAAAGTTTGGGAAAACATTGAAACAAAAGAAGAAACTGCTGATATCCAGCAGTTTCTCCTTTTGTCTCAATACTTTCTCTGCCATATTTTACACTATTACTATCTTTGATAACATCCATTTTGTCATTTGTAGCAGTTCTTGAAGTGGATCAACCTAAAATTTTGTCGTTCGGGAAAGGGTTAAATAGACCTCATTTCAGTTAATGGCAACCAAACGGTGCAAGGGCACTGCAATGAAATTATCCAACCTGTCACAGGACCGTCTTACAACGACACAACGTTGTGATATTTCAATAAGATAATCACCACCCACTTACTCCAAGGAACATACAGAATGATCTACGCCTGAACTGCTTAATCACCAGCAAAAGAACACACAAAGAACATTGTTGGACGTCAGGCTAGAGAAAGTAATGACGTCTGTAACGTCAATGGCAAAGAGCGTCATCTGCAGTATGAATGGGCAAAATTCCTTTCTGTGTGGCCAGGAAGCTTCTCTGCAACATGGGAAGACATTGAATGGCGGTCCTAGCTGCTTATGCTGGACATTCGTGTCATTGAAAATTGCTTGACTTTCGATATCTGCCCCCTGTCCACTTTAACGTAAGATACCTAACTAACGCTTAAGAATTTTGAAACAAAATTTTCAAGAAGCGCCAGAAAATTGAATTTTCAAACACATTAGAGTTTTATTTTTATGGATTTTGGAATAGTTTTTGACTGGGAAAGGACATTTTCCAAGTGTGCTAAACTTTTTGTGCACAGTATAGTTTCTGCTAAGGAAAGAATACTTCTGGCTTTAGTTGAAAAAATGTTAACCCTTCCCCAAATGGCAAAATTTTAAGACCGTTTAAATTAAAAGCTGCTGGAGACAACAAATTAATGTTGATGTAAGATAAATATGTGTAGAAAATAGTCAAGAAAATATTGCGGCTAAAGTAGAAAATGCTGGTAATCAGCATTTTCTTCTTTTGTCTCAATGTTTTCCCAAGCCTTTTCACATAGGGACGTCAAAAGCAGGTCTTGTTTGGGAAAGGGTTTTAAAAATCAAGACATGTTGAAATTGTTCAGGTACAGATGTAAGGTCACAAGGGGTTGGCCCCTAAAACCCCTTCCTGCGGGGTCAAACATGCTGAAGGACAATACAGAGCCTGTTCGAGCATTGTATGGATGAAATTGAACAAATTGATTCTTCGTGTCTTCTCAAAAAACACACCCAGATGGATGTACAGGGGATTAGAAGGAAAATAAGTACCAATTAACAGAAGGTGAAATTTTGATAGCATGTTTTAGAGTTTTGGTCACTTTTATTTATTGTCGTTTAGAGATTTAAATGATTTTAATTATCACTGCCATGCAACATGTCTTAAATATATTCTATCTGCATTGAGATTTACGGGATGTCGAAAATTTTCATGCAATGTCTTGAATATTATAAGGTTATCATAATCCGATCTTCCGGTATATGGACACATCACAAGTTAGAAATAATCAGCATCTTTCCATGTCGCTCGAACAATTCTAATGTCGCAGGAATCTATTTAGGGGTGGACTTATGCTTTAAAGTCACGATCGAAATGGATAGATCAGCTGTTACAGCCCCATTGAAGTTTAAATAGGACAATGTGTCTAAAATGGTGTGAGAAATGGCTGGAACACATGGTTATGTACACCAGCTTTTGACAATTTAACTAAGAAATAATTGAGCATGGTGCTAATCTGACATGCCACAACCAATACCCATGTACCAATAATATGTTTGTATTGTCACAATGACAATACTTTTTCTGATTGTATATCTCACAATAATTGACCTGGCAGAGCGCAGTCCTAGCCAATAGGCTGGGATGCTCTGCCATGTCATTTATCGTAAGCTATATTAAAGTACCGTACTTGCACTTGCAAATATTTAGAAAACTGAAAAAAAGGCACCTGTGCAGCTATTTGACTTGAGACCTATAGGAAGCATTATGAAAACTTAATTGACGGATTAGTGAAAGTTGTAAACAATTCTACTGAAAAGGAAAATCCACCCTATCTATTGTACAAATTAGCAATATTTGCTTGCAGATTATATTGTGATCCTTGTCAATCAGAAATATAGACTATTATGCTTGTGATCGACTGCCATAAGTTTGGCCCTTTCCCAAGCAGCTGCTGCTGTAGTAAAAAGGAAGATGTTTAGCAAACATTGAGAGAAAAGAAGAAAATGCTGGTTTTCATGGTACCATGAAAACCAGCATTTTCTTCTTAGCTCTCAATGCTTTTTCGTACTGCAACATTAAAAAAAATCTAACTTTTCAGAACATTTAATTTGTTTTTGACAACTCGCTTGACTTTAGACAAGTCAAAAAATTTCTTATTTAGGAAAGGATCAATGAATAATTTGACAAATAGTGACCTAACATAAATATTTACAAAACTGACCAGGCTTTTATTTGGAAGTGAAGAAATGCTAACAGTGGGCTGGACAATATTTTGATAATACTTTAATGGCCGTAGTACTGGAGAGTGACAACTTTGGATTTTCCTTGAAAGCCTACCCTTTCCCTAATGATGAAATTTTAGACTGTTCCAAATTGAAATTTGGTTCAGAGGACAAAAAAAACAATAATTAAGAGTAAGGCATCTGTAAATATTAGCATGAAAAACCTTTGAAAAACATTTTACTTCTTGTCCCTTAAGGTTTTCTCAAGTTTTTCAAATCATGGAAGTCAACTGCTCATCGTTTTTGAGAAAAAGTACTTTGCATTTTCCTTAACGGTAGAATGAATCATTCTAATTAGAAAGATGCTGTAGATGACAAAATGGGTTTACAATGAGGCACTGAAAATATGGTGGCAAAAATAAGAAAAAGCTGGTCATCAGCATTTCTTCTTTTGCTTCAATGTTTTCCTAAGTATTTTATATAAGGGACGTTAAAACCAGGACTTGTTTGTGAAAGGGTCATAATATAGATGAAGTAGTAAATAATACTTTCTTATGACTTAATATCTGTCGGTAGGGGGGGCAATTTATCATTGATACCGTACAAGTCAACTTTACTGTAATAAGTGAAGTAACCCCTCTTTTGGTGCTTTCTGAGTAAGCTCCAACGCAAATAACACAATTTTGATTTCATACTGAAAGCATTTAGCTGTTATTCAATGCTGATAATGGCCCGAAAACACACATTTTATGCAATTATATAAAAAAAAAAAATTCAATTGCTGATATGCTGCTATGTTGGTATTCCTCAAAAATATCTCATTTCAATTGCTGTAAATTGCTATTAACCCTCTCCCAAACAAGACCTGGTTTTGATGTGCTTTAATAGAATAGGCTTTGGAAAATATTGAAACAAAAGAAGAAACTGCTGATAACCAGCAGTTTCTCCTTTTGTCTCAATATTTTCTGTGCCATATTTTACACAAATCCTATCTTTGATAACATACATTTTGTCATTTGTGGCAGTTTTTGAAGTGTATCACCCTAAAATTTTGCCGTTTGGGAAAGGGTTAATAGAATACATCAACCTTGAATGTCCTTCATTGAGTTTTGTCTGTTATAAATTGTGTCTTTTTGGCACTATCTACTATACATTAACAGAGTCAATGTCTTTGAGGCATGTATTGCCATCTTAAATCAAGTTGCTCAAGATGTAGCCTCAATTAACGATGACTCTAGGAATGGAGCTTTTTACTTCTCTTTTATTGCCAAGTTTCATGATAGAAACCTAATTGCCCATTTATGTTTTTCTTCGGGTTGATCTAAAGCCATTTGTGATTAAATATGGATGAGAAAGGTCACTTTTGAAACCACATTAAATGTGGAACACTTTTTACAGAGCCAAAACATGTACATGGCCTTCCCATTGCAAAGTTGTTTGTGTTACAAAACATTTACTTTTTGATGTCATGGGTGGGGTACTTTCAAAATTTGTAATTTTATAATTGTATGATTGGTAACCAGGCCAATATGTCATTCCTGCATTCAGTGCATTTGATGCAGATTGCTTTCACTTAAATCTTTTATTTTGCAATTGGTACTTTTTAATGGTTTTAGTGTATACAATAAGCATTGCAGCTCTGCAGCAAATGGAATATTTGATTGGTCAACCCTCTTTTTCATTGACAAAAGTACATGTAATTCATGAATTTGGTGCAACATTGCTTATGTGTTACAACTTGTCATGCCAATCATCCATTGTGCAGATTGATTTGGGAGAATTAGGCTTAGAAATGATGAAAGCTCACATAAACTTGCAGTTCCACCTTATTGTACAGTGTCTTCTTACTTTAATTCAGCATGGCAAGGGTGACAATTAAGAAAGGGTTACAGCACTATGTATTCAAGGACTTGTTACTACTATATTAACCTGACTATATTTGATTTGATGATAATTAAGTTGGTTAATCAGGTTACATCCATACATAGTAATGATTAATTATCTAATCTTGCTGTATTTTGTCACATTGGTCATATATTATTCAACGTCATCTTGCTCCTTGATGCTTTAACAGTGAGTCATACTGCTTCATTCAAGACAGAATTATTTTGAGAGGTCAATGTTAGACACCGCAAGTGCACGAAATCAATGCAAATTATTCTGTGCTTCACTAATTAAAGCCAAAGAGTTTTGTCCCTGACTTTGGGCTTGTACCTCTTTGTGAAGTTAATTGCTGAGACATTATACTGTTCTGTTCATGGCAATAAGAAAATCCACGGAAAATGCCTGAACCCATGCATGTATCTAATATTCAGTAGTAGCCATTGAATCTCAATCTTCAATGTAATATAACATTTAGTACATTTACAACAAATAGAATCTGATGGTACATGAATATCTATCATTAAGAGCCAGGCTTTAATCAAATTATTAAGGCCTCGGCCATAGTGCTGTTGGTAGCGCACCTGACTCTCACTCGAGAGGTCACTGGTTCAATACCTGGCCGCGGCAAATACCCTCCCTAACAAAATGTCACCCATCAATGGTTTGATATCGGGAACCTATGTGGGGGAGCAGCTGGAGGCTCGATAAGGGTGTTGTGGTAGTATTGGTATAAGAAACAACAGGAATCCATGGTTAGGTGCTCCAGCTGTGGCGATATGACCAAAGCAGTTGAAAACGGCGTAAAATCCCAAAGAACAGACAAATATTAATCAAATTATTTGACTGAGTTGGATTCAAAAATTAATCAGAGGTGACTGTTAATTTTCGTAAGGAATTTATTTATCAAAAATATTTCATGTAACCAATAGATAATTTTCAATTTTCTTTGGGAATTTTTTCATTAAGAATATTCCCTTTAACCAATTAACCAACAACATAACAAGGCTGGATGGCTAGTTTGGTATTTTATCATGCTAGGAAGGAGATTATAAGTTCTGTTAGTTTTGTATTTGATTAACCCTTTCCCAAATAGCAAAAATTTTGACTGTTCTAATTTTAAAGATGCTACAAATGACAAAATGGGTGTTTAAGATACAAATGGGATTTGTGTATGACAGCCCAGAAAACATTATGGCAAAATGAGAAAATGCTGTTTGCCAGCATTTTCTTCTTTTGCCTCAATGTTTTCCCAAGCTTTTTCTATAAGGGACATCAAAACTTAGGTCTTGTTTGGGAAAGCGTCAAGCTAGGAAGCTGATAGGTTCGGCCAAGATTGACATACTGGGATCTCGTTTGTCTTCATTGAGGCACAAGTTGGCTGCCGTCGTTGACAGGGTTCCGTTCCGACCCAGACATTTTATTAAAGATGCGGTGTTAGAAATCATGGATATTGCCGCTACGCTGACTATACTGACACAGGACTGGCCTTTTGTTGTCGGGATACATTGGAATTTGCTTTACCTTTCTTGAGACGCAGAGAATTTGGATTTTATATGATATCTAGTCTCGATATCTTGTAAGATATTGTTAAATTTTTAACCCTGTCCCAAACAAGACCCAGTTTTGATGTCCCTAATAGAGAAAGCTTGGGGAAACATAGAGACAAAAGAAGAAAATGCTGATGATCAGCATTTTCTCCTTTTGCCTCAATGTTTTCTGTGCTACATAATTCTCTAATTAATATATACCTGAAATAACACCCATTTAGCCATCTTCGGGAGCTTTAGAATTGGAACAGCCCAAATTTTTAGCCATTTTGGAAAGTGTTAAAGATGACCAAAAAAAAATTTAAAGGTGACCCAAACATGGTCATTGTACAACCAAAAAGATTGTAACTACAGCTTTGACAAGCTGTAAGTTACAATATTTTTGTTGTCAATGATTAAACTGTCTTATCATTCTCTCTTTCTGTCCAAAAAAAGAAGATTTAGGGATATCTTGATTTAATCTTGACCATTAAATGGACCATTTTCAGTGAAAAGGATTGTTATTACATTGTCAAACATTGTGGCAAAAAAATGTTACATTTGCGTGAGTTTTACTTTAAATGTATTTTTACAAGCAAAGAAATGTCAAGGTTAAAAACATTTCAGAGACTTTACTGAAAAATTATCTATTAAGTAAAGTTTGGCAAATAAATTATAAGTTAATGTCCTGAAAAAATACAAAAGGCCTACACATGCACATTATTATTTTGCATATCTGATCTGATCATAAAGAGTTAATAATGGGTTTAGATTTCCTTTTCTTACAAAAATATGACAAAAAAGTCTTATCAGACTTGTGTCTAAGCTAGTTGACACCATTACAAGCACATCGAAACACTGTTAAAATGTTGTTTTAACTTCTTTTCTTTCCATGATAAAATCAAACACATGTAGATTAAAAAAGCAAGATGTCCATTTCTTGTAAAACATTACAACAAAAGAAAGGTATTGTGCAAAGTTGATGACAGCCAAAATATTGTTTTGATAATTACCCCTGCGAAAAAGTTCATGAAATTATGATGAACGTTCATGAAATGCAAAATTTGCCTTTCATGAATTTCAAGAAGTTCTTGAACTTTTGTTCTTGAACTTCGGAAGTCAGCCAAGTTCATGAAACAGCAAGTTCATGAACCACTGAAGTTCACCAACAAAAGTTCAAGAACTTCTGAAGTTCATGAACTTCTGAAGTTCAAGAACTTCTTGCAAGTTCATTAAAGGCAAATTTTGCGTTTCATGAACGTTCATCATAATTTCATGAACTAAGTTATTTACTACACAATATGTGGGTGGGGAATTGTAAAACTGAACATTTAAATTTGTTAAATTTAGTCAAAAGAACACTCACCAATGTTGTTTTACTTGGTTTGACTGTTCAGTGAGCTTCTTTATCTCCTGATTATTCTTAAATATGAATGTAAATTATGACAATAAACAATTTTTTTGAGAAAAAAAAAGTCAGACAAGCAAATTCCCTCCAATTCTCTGATAAACAGGAAGTGATGTCATGTAATAGACTGCAAACTTGAATAAAATTAGACTGGGAGGTCTGATTTCACCCAGTTAATTCTGTATCTTGTGAACTATATGAAGAACAGATGTACCATTTCACACATGGATATATTATGCTAAGACTTTTCATTTAAGACCATGACCTTTGACCTTGTGACCTTGACTTTGAAGTTTAACCTAAATGTACTTTACAGATAAGTTCATGAACTAGTTCATGAACTAGTTCATGAACATTCACAGTAGTTCTAGAACTTTTTAAGCTTTTCATGAATTTGATAGAAGAAATTCATTACAAAGCCAATTTATAATTCTGTTTAGGTTCAGAGATTCCTTGTCACAAACACTGGTTAATAGACACTGGATGATCACAAAAGTAGCTAGCAGAAGGTTAGCTAGAAATAGACCTTAGTCAGTCGTTTAGCAATTATTTAGATAATCTAGTCAGCAGCTCAACTGTTCTTTCTACAGCTTATTGATTTCTCCATCCATTTTCAAAATCATTGAAATTTAAATATATGCAAAACTGCTTTGTCAGGGTTGAAACAGCCTGGCTATTAGTTTGTGAATTGGTACTTTTTATAATTGTTGATTTTAGTAGCCAATATATGTTATCTATCGATGAAATGGTTGACTCCTTCAGGAACTTTGGAATTAAAATGCAGACCTATTTTGTTTCTTTAAATGGAGGTTCATGAACTAAACATAATAAGTTCAACAACTTTCAAAATGTTTGTAAAAAGTTCATGAACTATGAATTTAGGAAATTCAAAGTTCATGAACGTGTTTATTTGTTCATGAAGTTCATAAAATGTTCAACAAAGTTCATCAACTTCGTAAAAAGTTCACCAACTTTGAATTAATAAAACTGGATGTTCATGAATTTTTAATGCTAGTTCATGCAATTTCATTAATTTCATAAAAAGTTCATCAAAGTTCATGAACTTCGTGAACTTTTTTCGCAGGGGTAATATGTCTATATGCCAGTCTGTCAATAGCTTAGATAATCAATAATAATAAAAAATAATCAATAATGATCAAATCAATGATTGATCCATTGATGAAACTGATTGACTTTGTAAACATGCATGCCAACAAATTGAGAAGAGTGTGAGGGATTAAAATCTAAAGGCAATTGTAATATAAAACATTGTATAAAAAGGTGTCCAAGTTTCTTAACAAATTCATTTGATGATAAATTTAGGTCTGTTGCTTTTGACTTTATAATGTTTCTTGCAGCTTGTGTTTAAATTTGAAGTAATAAGGTGTTTCTTAGAATTATTGAAGTGAACAAATTTGAATTTGTGGAAAACTGGATTAGATTGGATATAGTACATGTGACCAGATGCTGTAAAAAGGTATTTCAAAACTTTTCTGCAATTGCACATAATTCTCCTTTCCTTGCAATGAAGAACTTTTCTAGATTTTACAGGTACATATGAAAGAAAGATACAGAAAAAGGAGTTTTGCCTTTTTCATATCGTCGAAGGTGTAGATATGTTTTGCAATAACACCAATGATTATGCATAATTGATAAATCACTTTTCATTTTGCAAGAGCTTTTTGAAATTTAGCAAACACTATCAAAATGTTTGAAAACAAATTAAAATCTGCTCACCCCACTGCAGATTGCAGAAGTTTTTAGATCAGTTGGCAAAAATTGCAATTGATCAAACTTGTTTGTTGGTAAAAACACTCAAGACTTTGACTAATCATAAACTGTGAACAACTCAGAACACATTGACTTTGAGATTTAAAAGATTTTAGGAAAAAGTGTCAAAAATAACTAGATTTCTTTTTACCTAGATGACATATTTAACAATTTGTTCAACTTGGAATGAATTTAAATTGTAGATGTCAGCAAGTGCATAAGGATCAAACACATTGGAAAAATTGAGGGAATATAAGAAATTTATTGGTAAATTGTGTTTTCATCTTTTCTAACAATGTTTCCAGACTGTGATTCTCTTAAGGTCAAAAAACTAAATTAACATTAAAAAAGGATTATGAAAAATCTTCTTTTACTTCAATGTTTTGGCAAATAAATATTTAATTGTTGTATAGCAATTTAGGGAAAAATAATATCAAAAATTAAATTAAAGTTATTTAACTACTTAAACAAATTTTCAATTGAATTCATGAAAGTAATGCATTTAATAGAATGGGCCCAAATCAAAGTAAAACTTCTTAAATGTGCAACATTCAAGAACCTAAAAGGTGCATAATTAAATTAATGTACAATATGTTACTTTTGCCCAAATATGGTATAACACAGCATAATGGACAGGTTTTATTTCGGTCTACATGATTTTATATCAATACAAATCATTATCTGCACATGAAATCAGTGATTTCCCATTGTCTAATGGTGTTTTCACAATTAATTCAGCCTAGGGCTTTGTGCAAAACTCTTGTAACTGCAGATAGACTTATCTGCAGTTACAATAGTTTTACACAAAGCCTGAATTATAAACCCCACTGGTCAGTCCTTGGCTGTGATTGGTCAGTTTTGACCAATATACCTGTCAGTAAATTAAAGTGACCACTGCTACACCTTGACCAAAGTCAATTATCAGTTTTAGGCAGGCCTGCGAAGCTAAAGGGGTGTGGACTAATAAAGGTGAAAATTACTGGGGCTTTTTGACCAAATGTGCCACCAAAAATTTGTGACCAATATTTCGGGCATCAATATTTTATCTTGATGCACTTGAGTTTTTGGGAAATAACTTTTCATGGGTAATTTGTGATTTTCAGATAGTGATGTAATCATGTAACTCGGATATTTGGACATTAATTTTATCTCGGACCTACTGTGGTTCTTTGTTTTTACTTTGTCAAGTGGATTACGTTTTTGTTTGATTTGTTTGTAACTTGGGATAGATATTTAATTGATAAATATTGTGATAAAAAGATGACAAATATCTCGAAACAAAAATGCACAATTTGTTGCACTTACTGAAATATATTAATTTCAAATTACATTGGAGGTTTGACGCAAGACTGTTGTAGCTGCATAATTTTGATGTACTTGCTGTAATCTTGCACCAACATTATACAAATACTTTAGAAGCATTGTCACAAGCAGTGATGTTTTACCCATTATCAGAATACACATTTTTAGACTTGTCCAAATGCAGACGATATTTTCAAGTGAATGAATGGTTTGAAAACATTGTGGGGAATGAAGAAATTGCTTGTCACAAACAAATTCTTCATTTACCACAATGTTTTCCAAAGGCTTACATTGTGAGGCATCAAGATGTGACCTTAGGTAGTCCAATTTGATAGCTGCCACACCTGACAAAATGAATGTTTTTAAAAGTGAAATTTATGTACAATTATAGCACAGAAAATATTGAGGCAAAAGGAGAAAAATGCTTGTCACCAACATTTTCTTCTTTTGCCTCAATGTTTTCCTTATCCACATTTTCTTCCTCTTTGGGATATCTGAATTGCATGTCGTCGTTGTAAATGCAAAACCTCATATCTCGTTTTCGGAAAATTTTAAAGGGGAGGGAATAAAGTATAATAACTTTTCCCAAACTGATATGCCTTACTTGAAATTTGGAAATTTTGTTCATAAATAATGTATCATTGATACCGATCGGTAAAAATATCTCAAAACCTGCAAGAATTGTCTAAATTGGACACACAAGTTTGTACTTTGAAAATCGCTAGAACCGACATACGAGGTTTTGCATTTACACCGACGATGTGTTATTTGGGAAATGGTTAAAATGAATAGTTTCGGTGAACATATAATTTCTTTTCCCACAATGTTTCATGTTTACTTTTCCCTTTGACATTTACATGTAGGTTTGTTTTGTTAATGAGCTAAATTATTCTCACTGATACATGTAGATAACATTTAGTCCATGAGTCAATGTTTACTTTAAGCATTTTCTGTTTTGACATAACTGACATCCCAAAAATGTCATTAATCCATTACTGCTCATTGCACTGCCTTTAATTTGACTCTCTTGACAGAAAAGGCTTTGGAAAACATTTTGGAAAATGAAGAAATTGCTTGTAACAACAAGCAATTTCTTCATTTCCCACAATGTTTTCTATCCAAAAGACAAAAAATGGTGAAATTTCATTCACTTGAAATTGTCGTCTGCTGCGACTGCAACAATTCTTTCATTTTGGACAAGTCTACAATTTGACGTCCCAAAAAAGTCTGTAAACTACAGGTGCTTCACAAAAAACAGCATGGGATTACAGTGGTAATATACCTTTTTTGCTTCAACTTTAAACCCACATAACAATGTTAAATGTCTTTTAACATGTTAACCCTTTCCCACATGACACCCAGAAAGACCAAAAAATGAAAATTTATTTGCAAGAAATTCTCGTCTGCAACATCTTTGAATTTAGACAAGTCTGTTTTTATCACCCGGTAATCTTTCCAAAGCGGAGCAAATTTAGAGCACTCCAATTATGAAAAGAATTGGATGACAAAATAATTGACATTAAAGAAATTATTGAGGGAAAAGAAGAAATTGCTTATGGTCAGCAATTTCTTTTCACTCAATAATTCCCCAAACTCTTTCTTTAGGGATGTCAAAATTTGAAAAGCTTGTCTGTTTTGGTTCAAAATTGCGCTGAACCTTGGCCATTCCCACATTTCGTTTTTTATACCTATATAGGGTTTTGGGAAACATGTGGCAAATGGAGAAGTGGCATGTGACAAGCAATTTTTTTATTTCCCTATGTTTTCTACCAAGAAAGGCCAAAAAATGTAAAATTTTATTTGTTTGAAATTGTCATTTGCAACATGTTTCAATTTGGACCAGTCTAAAATTTTGTCATCTGTAATAGGTCTCATTAAATGACCTGGCTAAAGATGCTCTGCCAGGTCAATTATCATGACATGATGTCTCAGCTATTATAAGTAAATTTGTTTTGAAAAAAAATATTTAAAATGTTTTCTCCTTTTCTCATTCCAGATTTTACTTGGCGTGTTAGATGTGCATAAATGAGAGAAAAGGATTAACAAGGCAGCACCACATAGTGTCCATTACTACATCATTCATATACACGTTCATTTACACAGAAATGCTTGGCCAATGCAAACATTTATAGTATCATAGTAAACATTCAAACGTTCCAAGATGAGACCAGTTTCGAGAATGTTGGTGCTACTTTCGATGGTGTTATTTTTCGTCGGTGAAAGTGCAGCTCAGGGATCCGCTGTTGCGTATGAAGTGCGGGAAGAGCAGGATGCTTTGACATTTATCGGAAATGTTGCGAGAGATAGTTTGTTATACGGAAATGTGACAATGGATGAGTTTCAGCGAATGAAGTTTCAGATTCTAGTTGGGAACCAATATGCATCTTTATTTACAATCGACGAAAGTGCTAGTACTTTACGGACTAAGGAAGTTTTAGACAGAGAATCCATCTGTCCCAACGATCCAGTCTGTATGCTCAATTTCAGTGTGGCGGTTTATTTGAAGGACGCAGATACGGATGTTTTGGACTTGTTCAAAATTATCGAAATCGTCATCAACTTACAGGACATTAACGACAACTCTCCACAATTCCCACATTCAGAAATCACCATTCCGATCTCAGAAAATTCCCCAGTTGAGGATGAATATTTCACAAATGGAGCAATTGATCTCGATACAGGAGCAAATAACTCTGTACAATCCTATATCATGGAACCTCCAAATGAAATGTTTGGACTTAATGTGCTTAAAAATCAAGACGGAACATCAGATCTGAACATTGTAGTGAAATATCCACTAGATAGAGAAAGTCGAAGTTTTTACCAGTTAGTCATCTACGCAGTGGATGGTGGTTTTCCTGTTAGAACTGGAAGTGTGAAAATAAACATTACGATTACAGACCAAAATGATAACGCACCAGTGTTCTCTGAACCAGCCTATAATGTAACAGTAGAAGAGAACAGTCCAAAGTTCTCTACTATATTACTTGTCACAGCTACTGATGCAGATTTCGGAGACAACGGAAAAGTTCGGTATCAGTTCAACACCAGGACGTCCACTAAAGTGACTGACCTTTTTGCACTGAACGGTACAACAGGGGAGATAACCAGTAAGAGTGTTCTGAACTATGAGGACTTCACAAATAAGTGGACATTTAAAGTTGAAGCATATGACGCTGGTACCCCTCCCAGAACAACGACCGTCAGTGTGACCATCAACATCGCGGACATTAACGATAATTACCCACAAATCAACATCAATCTACCACCAGGTGGCACTAAGATCTCGGAGGCTGCGGATACAGGCAGTTTCGTTGCTCATGTTGCTGTTTTTGATCTCGATGCTGGTGTAAATGGCGAAGTTAAATGTAAAGTTCTTGGTGACGATTTTCTCCTTGAAGACTTCAAAATTAAGAACAATTACAAAGTTGTGCTCAATAAGCCATTAAACTATGAGACGACAGATAAATATGAAGTAAGAATACAATGCAGCGATGGGGGCTCACCGCCTAAAACTAACGCAACAAGCTTTAATGTACTGGTAGAGGACATTAATGACAATTTCCCTGTATTCGAGCCTTCCTTGTATGAAGTGGCGGTGCAAGAAGAGATTTTACAGACCACATACATCCAGGTTAAGGCAGATGACGCAGACGGCGGTGCTTTCGGTCAGGTGACATTCGGTCTGCATACTGACGCTCCTACAGGGTTCTATATCAACAGCCAATCTGGACTTATCACCGTCAACAAGAAGTTTGATCGCGAAGTAGAACCTTCAATCAGATTTTTTGTGCTAGCTATGGATGGTGGTGACCCGTCACTGACGTCGACAGCGACAGTCGTCATTAACATTACCGACATCAACGATAATCCACCTCTATTCCCGTCCAACCCTCTGGAACTATACATTGTGGAAAGTGATGAATCTCAGTCTGTTATGATGGGAGTGAAGGACCCCGATTATGGACTCAATGGTGACTTTGTTTTGACATTCCCACAAAATGATTATCTCAAGGAATATTTCTCATTCAATCAAACCACGGGAGAGATAAAAACACTGAGATCCATAGATAGGGAAGAGATACCATACTTCAAGTTTTGGGTTACAGCAGTGGATCGAGGCATCCCACAGAAGTCCAGCTCAGCGGAAGTGATCATCCTGGTGGACGATATCAATGATAATATACCAGCTATCACGTACCCGAGTAACGCAAACAAAACGAAGCATGTCCCAGTGTCAGTCCCAGTAGGGTTTATCATTGCCACAGTGGAGGCTTCTGATAAGGATGATGGGCTGAATTCTCAGTTGTTATACTTTATAGATAGCGGAGATAATCGGGATATATTTAAGATGGACGTCAATAGCGGTCAGATCACTACGGATAGAGAGATGACGGAACAAGACGTGGATAAGTATAACCTGCAGATTGCTGTACGGGATAATGGAGAAATACAGCGAACATCATACGCGGAATTACAAGTCATCATTGAACCAAGTAACGAGACAAGTGTACTTCCACATGACGAAGAACAGAAACAGAATCTGACCATTGTTGCAATTTTCGTCGCGATTACTGTTGTACTTTCTCTCGCGATCATCATTACAATTTTCGTTATTCGACACATTGACAAAAGGAACAGAAGACGAGCACCGCCTAAGATCACGGAAAGTAAATACTACGAGACAGCAAGACCTGATGAAAGTATGTCGGCTTCGTCAAACATGTCACGGGACTCTGACGCGGAATTGTTAAAAAAGCGAGCGAAAAAAGAAGTCAGTTTTTCGATCGATGAAGAGAGTGATGTTGGGAATAACTCTACGCTTACGAATGTGACATCATTTACGACGACGAAGACGCTTCCATCGTACCTGGACTACAAGCCTGATGTAAGTGCTTACTTTTATTTTTTGTTCTTTATCATTGTTGAAAACATAGAAAGAAAAGAAGAAAATGCTGGCTATTTTCTGTCAATGTTTCCTATGCCATAGCATGTAAAATAGTTTTCCTTTCATTTACTTTTTTTGTTGTCATCTGCTAAATCTTTTACTTGGAATAAGTCTAAAATTTTGAATTTTGGAAATTGTAAAAAAAGATGCCAACTTTTGAAACAGAGGATATGAAGATGCCAAATTCTGAAACAACGAAGTTACAAAGCACTATTAATTTCTAGGATAAAATAACTATTGTTCAAAAAGGTCTTTGACTCTTTCACTTTGGTCGATCAAAAATGAACTTTAATAATTGTCTAGGAAAAGGTCAAGACATGTCTGATGCAAGGTTAAAATATTTTGAAAGGCTATCTTCAACAAAATCTTAATTCTGATGTCTCATGTCATTGTTTTCTCAAAACGAAAATATCAAAACATAGGAAAATCTTTCTCAAAAAATATTTTCATATGAATAGTCATGTTTCTTTCAAATAATAGCTTGCTTCCGTGGGTCTCTTTTAGTTGTGAAAATATTTGAGTTTGGATTTTTTTGTGTATAAAATGTATTTATTTAAAGTTTTTGTCTCCCAGGAAGGATTAAATCTGGCGAAATCTGGCTAAAGACTTACCTGCAACCCTTTCCCAAACAACAGCAAATTATGGCTGTTAATTGTTTTTTGTCAGCACTTTCTTCTTTTCTCTCAAGGCTTTCCAAAGCTTTCTGATCTATAAAGACTCTTAACCCTTTCTTAAACAGCAAAATTTTAAGGTGGTCTTATTTGAAAGCTCCTGAAGACCGCAAATTAGATGTTGAATTGATAAAAATAGGATTTAAGTACAATACAGCTGAGAAAATATTGAGGCAAAAGGAGAAAATGCTGACTATCAGCATTACCTCCTTTTGCCTAAATTGTTTTCCCAAAGCTTGCACTATTAGGGACGACTAATGGGGGTGTTTGGGAAAGTGTTCGCCGAGCCCGGATAGCTCAGTCGGTTACGTCGGAGTCTGTCAATCCAGGGGTCTCGAGTTCGAACCCCGGTTCGGCCAGTATCCATTCTGACATTTGACAAAAGTCATTTGTCTCTCACCAATGGGTGTGAATCATCTATGTGAGAGAGCAGCTGGAGGCTCGGTTTGGATATTGTGGTTGTACTGGTGCGAGAAATACCAGGAACCCATGGTTAGGTGCTACAGCCGCTGCGATATGACCATAGAAGTTGAAAACGGCGTAAAACCCCAATAAAATCAAAAATCAAATTGGGAAAGTGTTCTCTCATTCAGTAATAATCTTTATAGCCCTTTCTTGTTGGTACATACAATATCCCACAGTATAGGGCTTTGATTTGAAATAATAATAGTACATTGTATCTTAAACGAAAGATACTTTAGGTATAGCTGTTCAAATTTGTAATAATGTACAAGGAATGGGTGACAAATTTGTTCCTATTGTAACAAAAATAGTGTAGTTTTGATTGAAGCTTACTTTATACCCCCTGTGTTCAAGCCTACTTGATTGAATTCAACATTTTAAGTTCATTAAAATATCAATTTTGGGGGTAGGCAATGTTGACTTAAATATTTAATTTAGACTAAAATGTAACACTTTCTGTAACCACACAAAAGTGTGATCATTTTACATTAATTTTGACTCCTTAGCTATTGAATTTTTGAAGATTTGAAGCATGGGTAACATCACTTGGCTAGTATATCGGGAGTTAATTGTTTGAACTAATCTTAGTCTCCACAGTTTTTTTTTTCGGAAGATTTTAAGATAGATCCCATTTCCAAATCACAAAAAGATAAGAATTTAGGGACAAAGTGCTAACATGTTTATTCCACCAGCTTAAAAACCATTCAATGTGGTTATGCCTTCTTTCAATATTTTCTTTAACAAAACTGTTTGGAGAAAACATTTTCCACACAACTTCTATACCCACTATTAGTTACACCTTTGCAGAATTTATTCCAATTGAGTTCGATATCTCTTACATGTTTCAAAGTTTTCTTTCTTCATCAATGTTATTTGACATTTTTCCTGAAATCAAATGACAACACATGTTTTCAGCTTAAATTTATGTTAGCTCTTATTAGCTGAACTAAGACAAATAAAGCTAAAATAATATTTTCTCAGGGTTAAGTCATTACAATTTTTTGACTTAGAAAATGTTGCTCAAAAATGAAATAGCTCAAAATCTTTCATCATATAGTTTAACATAGATAAAATATCCATAATAGTATACTAATTGAAGGTATATACAAATTTTAAGTAATTTGATAGCTTCAGGGGTAATATTTTGTGCAAATCATGACTAAAAGTAAACATCTAAATTGACCAAGTAAATATCAAAATACACTTTTAACATTTTTTGAGACCTTTTTCTATTATAAATGACCTTTTCGTACAAGGACCTAGATCGAAGAAGTCAACTTTTGGTCAACATATGGAAAATACAGTATTAACATGTAATTGCCCTTGGATGTTTCTTTTGTGTCTTAAACTTTTAATATTTCTGGGCTTTAAAATGTATTTAACTTGTTTTGAAAATTAAGGTTTTGCTTTCCCAAACAAGACTTGATCAATGGTTTTGAAATTTCCAACTGGGAATAGAAAAAGGCTTGTACAACATTGACACAAAAGCAGAAATTTTGTTATCTTTGGCAATATTTTTCTCCTGTATTTGCCAAAACTCCATTTCTATCAACATTAATTTCGCTGTATGCAGCAGATTTCAAATTGGACCACCATAAATTTTGCCATTAAGGAAAGGGTTAAAAGATTATTGTTACTATGCTGATATATCTCATTTTCAATGCAAAAATAATATGAATTTTCTAATTTTGACTCAATTATTATGTTGTTTACAGCAGCATAATTCTAAGTGAACAACTCTGTAAAAATTATATTGTCAATTTGGACAGAGCTTTCGATCAACTACACTAGTAAATAAACTGACACGATTTAAAAACGCAAAAAGGTACTTTTACAAATGGTATCTCCTACATCTTACAAAACCGATGTATAGTCACGTAAAATTGAAACTGTTACAATTGTTAACATAACGGGACAGAAAATGACCTTTCAGGTCACGAATAATGCCTGAATGGACGTCAGAATATGCCAAAATGAACGTCGAGTCAAGAGCCTGGCATCGAACATCGACGACAGCGAGCCCAGTGTTTTCACAGGCGATTTATCACCATGTCGCGAAGTATAGGCCGTCCGCGATTACCAACCATAGAATTTGCTGTAGACTGAGCCGTCACAAATCTGTTGCATTAGTGACGTTGACGTTTACAATTATGTTGACGTACAGTTGTTACACGCAGCTGACCGGGACGTGGGTGGTCTGTAAATCTTCCCGTGTCATTTATACGTCTCATAAACCTTGGAACTGTCGATTCGGCTACATTAAAGCGTCTAGCTACCTTCATTTGCGAAACATGGCAAACCAAAAGCCAAAAACACTCGGTTCCTTTTTCGCAAAGTAAGCCTCAGCATTTTATACACAATTTTCTTTCGTTGTTCTCGTATGTTTCAATAAGTAAATCAAAGTGGCAATTTGTACACAAAAAATCTTTCTGATTTAACACGTGGTCTGAATGCACGAGACACACGAGCATTTAGAGATGGGCGGTTCAGATGTCCAGATAGTTTACAGAAAACACGACAAATTTGCTGGGGCGTGAAGCGTATACATTGTCTCATACATGTCCTCAAATATGGTGCCGATCGAGGCAAAAGGAAAGGAATGGTTAATGAAAACGTGTTTTGCGTTTTTAAATCGTGTCAGTTTAGAAAACGAAAGTTATCTTTTTACAATGTGTAAAGTATTGTCTATTGTCAAAAAAACCTGATGAAATTACTTGACAATGCTAAATATGGTATTGAATGTGTGTGGGTAAGAGATTACCAAAAGATAGTTTAATTTGTTTTTGTTTTCCTATCAAAAGTCAATGTTAACAAAGAGGTGATAGCCATCTTTGCCCCAGGAAAATCAGATAGAGTAGTTGGTTGATTTCTTAATCATAGAGGTAGGTTAAATGATATAAGGCTGTATAATTTGAAATGAAATTTATATGATGGCCCGATTTCTTGTTTGGACATGGTGGGAAAGAAAAACAAAGTTTTTTTTGTTTCTTATAGAGGTCATTTTGAATCTCTCCGCAATTGAATTTTAGATGAGTAAACCCAAAATTCATATTTATGAATGAAAATGGTATATGCAAATTCGGACCCAATCATGTTTACCAAAGATTTGTCTTGTTTAATTTTAGTCATTGGATTGCATAACTGGAATATTTCAGAGATTAAATTTTCTTTCAATGTTTGAAAAAAAAATGCAACCAATAAGATACATGCTAAAGCTTTTGAAGCTTAATTTATGAAACAGTATATTAACTTTCTTAGACTTAATTATTACTTTTCAGAAACAGTTAATTGCTTTTGGCCTTGCGGAATGCTCATAATGCATACCTTTCTAATCAGCTCATAAAGGTGCTCAAGATATATGTCATGATTAATACACATGTATCATTTTAATTTCCTAAATATCATCCTTAAAAAGTAATAAAGATAGTTGCTATATTCAAATTAACCTCCCATCAATTGCTAGGTCAACATGAACAGGTCTTACTCCCTAAAACTTGAGTTTATGGTACTTTGAATGTTGTTTATTGTCAATAAATGTCTTCCAAGTTATTATAAATACATTCAATTTGATTTATTTAAAGTTCAAATGTGACTATCTTTGAATAAAGCTGAATCAATTCATACAAGAACAAATTCACCTTTTGCTAATTTTTACAATTCTATCACCTATTGCTAATGTTTTCTGTACTAACACACTCAATGTTTTATATTGTTGCTTTTCAACGAAAACCTAGTAACTGCAGCTTGTTTTAACCCATTACTGCACAGTGACGCCTTTTGACTCCCTCACAAGAAAAGGCTTGGGAAAACATTATGGAAAATGAAGAAATTGCTTGTGACAAGCAATTTCTTCATTTCCCACAATGTTTTCTAAACAAAAGCATCAAAAAATGGAAAATTCCATGCACTTGAAGTTGTCGTCTGCAACATCTTTGAATTTGGAACGGTCCAAAATTTTGTCGTCTGGTAATGGGTTAAGCTGCAGTTACAAGGTTTTTGTTGAAAAGCAACTATATACTGTCTCTAGTCTGTCATTTGCAGCATATTTGAGCTAATGGTTCAGTCTAAATTTTTAGCTCGACTTTTCGAAGAAAATGAGAGCTAATTTAATTATACTGTCACCCGGGCGTTGGCGTCGGCGTCGGCGTTGCAACAAAGGTTAAAGTTTTTTCAAACATCAATAACTTCCATACTGTCAAAGGGATTCAACCCAAACTTGGAATACTTATTCACCATCACACCCTCTACCTTACTATCAGGGCCCATGACCCTGGCTCCACTATATTTGGAGTTATGCCCCCTCTATACTAAGCAACTTAGAAAGTCGAGCGTGCTGTCTTCGGACAGCTCTTGTTGATAATTGAGGAAGGTTTAACAAAAGATAAATCAAGGAAACAGGTGGTCCATTTTAAGATATTTGAATTTTGAATATCAGTAATAAAACTGTTTAACTTCGGAAAGGTAGTAAATTATAAGTGAAGTTGAAATGACAGCCATCCAATAAAACTGAAGTAGTCTTGATATTTATAATATCAATTTATAAAATAAACTATAAACAAAATTAAACAATTAATGTCAAAACTTCATCTATGTTCAAAATATTGATGGCTTTATTATCCCAATGTCAACCACAGAATTGCGGTTAAAATGTCAAGATGGTCCAATGATCAGTAGCTGCAGTTTGAACAAATGGAAAGGAAAACCTTACAAACTTTGGCAAAAAATTACTGCACAGTTTAAAAAAAGATTGGAAGAGATTATTTCATAAGTATTTTAAAATTTAAGACGGCTTTTCTCTTTTCTGAATCTTATGCAATGCATGACACATAACATCTGGTCACAACAAAAGTAGTCTAATCTTATTAACAGGCGACTAAAAATGCTTTGTAAAAATTTGAAAATTTATTTGTTTGATTCTTTTTGACTTTCAATCAAGGGGTTGCTGATTCAAGATCCTGTCTACATGATTCAGTCATAGAGGTATACGAAAACTTGAATTAATTTAACCCTTTCCCAAACAAGACCTGGTTTTGACGTCCCTAATATAACTGGCTTGGGAAAACATTGACACAAAAGAAGAAACTGCTGATAACCAGCAGTTTCTTCTTTTGTCTCAATGTTTTCTGTGCCATATCTTACACAAATCATATCTTTAATATCATTCATTTTGTCATTTGCGGCAGTTTTTGAAGTGGACCAACCTAAATTTTCGCCGTTTGGTAAAGGGTTTTCTTCAAACTTTTTCAGGACACCCATTCCACGACCTGGTTATGTAACAACACACTGACGGACATGAGCAAGTCGGACATGTACGAGAAAGAGCTCCCCGCGTTAACGCCGACACAATTACAGATCGCTCTACAACAGATGAACCATCATAGATCAGACAGACTCTGGTTACAGCCTGTACAGGAAGAAGAGGTAACCAATCAGAATAGAGCTTATAAATATGTTAACCAATCAGAATAGAGATTACATATTTGAATTTTGTATCTATACCAATCTGACTCAAGCTTACATATTTGAATTTTTAATCACAATACGTCAAGAAGATTTTGATGTCAATTTTTTATTCTGGTCAAAATATACTCCAACTGCAAATGGCACTGTAAAGGTCTATACTAGCATGAAAACACTGGGAAAATTTGAAATGCTTTTCTTTTGATCAATGCTCTTCAGAGCTTTCCCATTTAGGGATGTCCCAAAATATTATCCAATTTAAAAGGAACTTAAAAGAATCAAAACTGATAATTGAAATGCGGGCTATGTTTAATGTGATATCGAGCCAAATGGATACTAACATTTTATATTTTCCGGCCTTAATTCAAAATGCAAAGAAAACTGTCATCATTTGTTTGCTGGTTGTGATTTTGAACTGGTCATGTGACTAGAATAGTATGAATTATTCATTAGGGAAGTCAATAAAAATGGACGGTGGGAAAACAATGAGTCTAGGGTAAACACGGCCATGGATGGTCATGTGTTTATTTTAAATAATTTCAAGCAATCCGTAATCAATTTGCCATCAATCTTAAGTGTTGTCAATGAAGGGAATTAAACCCTTCCCTCCTGTCATCTTCGATGTTTGAACTGTGACCTTTTGAAATGGGAATAAGTGACCAAAAAAGGAAACATAATTTGTCACATGATAGTTACAATAATTCTGCACGAAATAGATCTATTGAAACTTAAAAAAAAATGCTTAATTCAAACAAACATTTAACCTTGCATATATCTGTTAGAAATAATTTCATTGTAGTAAGAAAATGAACAAAGCAGCACATTTTACAAGCCTGAAATAATTTGGATAATAATGCTAACTTCTCCAGACAAATTTCTCTTTGGTTATTCAAAATTCAAGATAATGCAGATGGACAAAATGTCTCAAAACACAAAAATTTTCTCCACTATTTTATTTATATATTTTGTGACAAAATATATAAATAAAATAGTGCAGAAAATAGTTTCAGTCAAAGAAAAAGTATCCTGATTATCTTGAGGATTTAGGCGTAAGATTTTCATGGGATACATGAAAAGCTTGCGCCTTTGGTCGTCTCACGGTCTGTAAAAGGGTATCTGTGAAAGGGTATCTGTATAATGAAGTTAAATCGACAAGACTTCAGGACTGGTCTAATGCAAAGAAAGTCTGTTTTGAGAGGGTTGTTAAGTTGGATTGTTTCCAGATTACATGTCATTAATCATTGTTGCTTGTAGCTTTCAGACTTTTACAAACACAAATTGAACTTGATCTTCTAGCCTTGTCAACCCATTTCTGTTTTTGGTCTTTTTGACGAGATTATGGGAAAACCCTGTCTTTTTTCAATGGAGAATAATAAAATCAGTTACAATGTACATTGATTTGATTTTAAATGATTGTCACACAATGTGCATGACTTTCCAACAGTTTTTCACTGCATGCATTATCTATTGCTGTTCTCTTTCTTGAAAATGCTGTCTTCAAATTGAAAATTTGGTAATTGCATGTTGCAATTTAATCAGCTTACTAATTAAATTAACAAGTTTTCATTAGGTTTCACTTCTGTGCATTTACTAATCAATAGCAGCATAAAGTATAAAATTCTATTTTATTTTGCAGAATAAAAAAGTTATGATGGCCGTATATAAGAAAGCCGACGACAACCACAGTGAGACTTCACATGAAACAACGAGCGACAGTGGTAGGGGCGGCAGTGAAGAAGATATACATAGTAATAGGGGACATCCACTTAGTGACAATGGTAAGTGCTTGAGTGAAAATAGCACTCTTACTATGCACTCATTTAATAAAAAGATTGCACAATTATTCACCTTTTAAAACAATTCTTTGAAAATTGAATAATTCTTTAAGGAGAATCATGCCATTGGAATCTTTATCTAATGGCCAAAGTTTGGGGTGCAATTTCTAAAGTCTTGCACACAGTCAACATTTACCAAGTGCAGGAAAAATGTCAGCAAGGGAGAAATAATTACAGTCCACACTCGTTGTGTCGAAGTCAGTGGGGCAGTCAAAATACCTCGACATAATTATCCGGAGTTCGACTCATCCGATTTTGATTATTTTCGATGAAAACGATATTTAACCATTTTTGATAGGCATCATATGTGTCCATGATTGAAATATAGTAGGAAAAGGAAAGAAATTGCTCGAGTCGAGCAATTTCTCTCCTTTTCCTACTAAATTTCAATGGCTGTATTTATTTCGGAATTCATTTTGATATCCAAATGTTGATGATGGGACATGACTTTCACTTCGACTTAAGCGGAATTTCGACTTATCCGATGTCGAGATAACGAGTGTCAACGGTATCTCATAACTGCTTTATTTCATGGCCTGAGATGGATGTACAATGGTATTTTTTCTGTCTGTACATCCTCGCGTCCTAATATCAGTATCTTGTAAACTTAAAAATTTATCAACAGATGTATATGAAAATTCCACAAAATATTCCTAGTCACCTGACCTTCAGCTTGTTTATCATTGACATTTTTAGCATCACTGAAAAAGGAGTCAATGCTAAAGAGCAGCATATATTCAGATTTGGCCTAATCATTGTTTGTTAGTTTGCTCGGCTCTTGCAATATAAATGAAGAAACTGAAAATTGCCTTAAACTCCATCCAGCCATTTGACATTTCAATCTATCATTGAAAATGGATTTCTTCATAATTAATGTTGTGAAACAATTTCTAGACACTAATCATTGTCTCAAAATTGATTTCTTTAGAGCTATAATTATATGTCGTCTTTCGCTATAAATTTTAGAGAAACTTAGAGGAATATTTTGAATTTTTAAATGGCAAACGGTTGTTATAAACATTTTAGAAGATTTGTATACCTCACAATAAATGACCTGGCAGAGCATCCCAGCCTATTTGCTAGGGCTGCTCTGCCATGTCAATTATCATGAGCTATAATGTATAGCGTCAATTATTTTGTATTTAAGGGGGAATGCTCCAGTTTCCTAATTTTTTCCCAATAATAGAATTTATTTATATTTGTATGTTGAAATTACATGTTATTACCAAATGAAAAATGAAATAAAAATGGATGGTCAGCGATCTTGTTTGAATTTTATAGGCATTCGTATCACATACCCCTACAGCGAAAAAATGCACAATTTTTCGCACCTACCCAAGGTCACTAAAATGCTAATAAAATGCTGTATATTCATCGTTTAGTCCCGAAAACGGATTTAAAGTAACGTCTTACATTTAATAAGAACAGAAAACCCAAAATATGTGCTATTATTAAAGCATAAATGTATAAAACAGCATGCTCACATGTTCGGTTAGATCAACGAAGCTTGAGTGTTTTGTGTCAAAATTTGCATATTTTCGGAAATATTTCAAGTTCTACATAACAGAATTTGATAGAACTCCCTCATTGTATTAAGCAACATGTCCTGGTAATAATTCAAAAAGAAAATGTATAGGTCAGCGCACTTATTAGTGATTTACAGCATTTTTTATCAGCTACGCATGGTTAAAATGACGCAAAACAGTGGAAACCACATACACACTTACGACTGTCTTGCTCTAAATAATCGATTTCCATCTTGAGAAAATCAGTTTCGCATAATAAATACACTTTTACCATCGAAAACGGTAAATTGTAATGATGTGTTATTTAATTAAAAATATGGTAGCGAAACATATTGGTACGAAACATTTAATTTACTACAGTAATGACCGAGTGTTCCGAAAAACTGGAGCATTCCCCCTTAAGGCATATCATTAGATACCAAACACTTTGTGCAACTTGGGGTGCCATCCTTGGCAATGGAAATTGACAATGGGTTACACTTGTCAATTTCCAAGTGTCTTCTTTTGCCATAGAATTAAACGACTGAAGATGCACAAAGTGTTTGGTATCTATCGATGGAAGGAATCTGTGAAATTAATTGATAAATGGACAAAAAATGAAGCACAATTTTGCAAGAGATCTATGGTTTATTCTTTCAGCAATATTCTATCAGTGCTATGTATAAGTGGAATCTTCCAAACTCATAGTATTTTGTTATTTTGGGTAAGTCCAAATGGGCTGCATGTTTCTACCCCCATAAAAGATGCTTTTGATGTCTGCCACACTCACAAACCAATCCAAGCAAATTATTGCTCACACAATTTTAGTTTATCAAAGCTATATATCACTGCTTTTCAATAAAAACCTCGTAACTGCAGCTTGTTTTAAGCTGCAGTTATGAGGTTTTCATTGAAAAGAAACAATATGAGAGTGATCACTTTTCAGTCAAATGGAAAAATATCACTTATGATATCAAATCCTATGTTGTGGTTATTCATCTGAACAATTTGGCTGAGATGATTCAAATGAGTACCCACAACATAGGGTTCGGATGAGAAATAAAATATTTGGAATGGCTTTACTCCCTCTTTTATATAGCTTTGAGAACTTCATTTTCGCAAGCATGTGTAGATGTATTGTAATTGCTTTATTTTGATACAAATTTTAGTGGTGCCCCTTTCAACCCCGAATTTGATTTGCTTCCCTGCTTTAGGACAAAAAAGTTATTGCATGCAATTTTGAAATGATATAGCATTTTAATAATTTCTGGTTTTATCTGAAAATCCTTATGATGTAGAAATATACAATCATTTTCAATTAAAAAGACATTTGGTTGCATGATTTTCTGAAAGAAACTTTTTAGAATTAGAAAATGGCATTATGAACATTTTTGCTAGACAACACCAATTCAAATTCTGATTGAAGTTGAAATTAAACTTTAAAATCATACAACATGCAGCCCTTTGGCTCCTTTAAGAATGTTTCAAGTCATAATTAAACTTGAAAATGGTAGACCAACCACTCTTCGCAGGCAATATATGCTTTTAACCCTTTCCTAAACAAGACCAGGATTTGTTGTCCCAAACAGAAAAGGCTTTGGAAACATTGAAACAAATAAAGAAAATACTGATTATCAGCAGTTTCTCCTTTTGTCTCGATAGAGTTTATGATAAAATGTATTTATCTACTTTCAGAAGACAAGAAGCCATATTGCCCTCCACGACATCGGAGTCAAGGTCAAAGTTCAAAACAGTTTTTACCACGAAGACCACCACCACCCATTCCTGTGGACTCGTATCCGAGAAACATTAGCTTTAGTGACGATAGTGTGACTGCAAATACGACAGTGGCTAGCGGAAAAGTGCCCAATTTAAGTTCGTCGTCAATGTCGTCTTTATATAAAACTCCACGAAAACAACATGAACTTTTCACGATAAGTGGTAATTCGCATGGAATGTATTTAGACTCACAAATGACGACGCCAGGTTTGCCATATTCCGTCGCGGACATTGAAGACATTAGCGAAATGGCAACGGTGTGTCGGGATGATGCAAGTACGACAACGTCGGGCAGCTATACGATAAATCCAGACGATTTGTGCAATGAAATCGACGAACTTTTCTTCAAGGATGTTATTGTGTAGCGTACACCCCACCAGAAATCACGTTTAACCCTTTTCCAAGCTATGAAAATTTTTGACTGGTTCAAATTTTCAATGAATTGCAAAAGACAAAATAAGTGCTATTAAGGTTATATATTCTACTATTCAAATCATAGAAACTCTTTAGGAAAAAGGAGAAAATGCTGGTTATCAGCATTTTCTCCTTTTTCCTCAAGGGTTTCTAAGCCTACATTTTGTAGGATTGTTAAAATCGACCAGGGCTTGTTTGGGAAAGGGTTAAAGCGTGAAAAAGACAGACAATATTCAAATGTGCCAAGATATATTTATTCTGAATGCATTGAGATTGTATTAACATTTATGCATTTGCTGATTCGAAAATCAAAGTTGGTGCTATTAATTTTGGTCGGAAGTTTTAAATTAATTTAACTGCGAACGGTTTCAGAATGGTCAACTTGAAAAAAGTCTCAGGAACTAAATTTTTGTGTGTGTTCTTGAAATTTGAACAATTCATGTTTTAAGCAATTACTATGCATTTCTCATAATTTTTCACCATATTCAAAAATCATGTGTTAAGGAAATTAACAAAAAAATCATCATGAATTTCTGTTAAAAAAAACTAAGGAAATTCATCTTATATTTAATAAAAGAGACCCTTCTAAAGACAATGATTTGATGCAAACTAATTTGGGAAAAAAATTTCTGTCAATTCTTTAATTGGAGCCTGAAGTTATATTGATCTTTTAAAAAAGAAAAAAAAACATTGCATAAAATGTGAACAAACAAGAACAATTTTATTCTTGCAATGTTAGGAAAATAAAGAACTAAAATCTGTCTCATTTAAACAAGCAGAAATCCAAATCTGCCTATGATTTTGTTCAAAATCATCATTCGTCAATCGTACATCATCAAATAAGCCTGTATTCTATCAAGGCTTACTTTATGCAAGGAAGCATTTTCACATATGGGCATATCTTTCATTATATTGTTGGTGTCATTTCAAAACCTTGTTTTGCACTAACACGGACAAATTCCATATATGGGCATATGTTTCATTATATCATGTACTTTCTCATTGCATTGCGCCAGTATTTTTGTATAATAATGTTAGTGACACTATGAACCAAAAATGTGCTAGTCTTCTTTTATTTGGATTTTAAACATGTGCTCTCTTTCATACGTTATCAAAATCGGACCACAGGCGCAAGATAATTTGATTTGGATGGCTTTAAAGTACTATGTTGTTTATATATTCCTTCTCTCACAAATACTGTGCAAGACCAATTGTCTAAATGATTACTGGAATCATATGAAAGTAGAAAATAACGAGAGAAAGAAAGAGAAAAATTGATAGAAAATATTAGTCAGTTGAATAAATGGGGGTATGAATGATGATAAAAATCATACTGATATTGAAAATGCCTATTTCTTTATGGGGGCATAGTTAAAGAATAGAAAATATTAATGCAAATTCATAAAAAGCAAAGTTTTATCTTTTTAGATGAGATTTTATAATTTTAATTGCTTTTACTTCAATAAGGAAAGAGAGCACATGTTTAAAGTTCAGAATTCCTTTTCTATTTTTCTTGCTGTCCCTATGTAAGAATAAGAGCTTGAGATAAGATGGGATACTGGTATTTTGACATGCAAAATAATGTCGTATTGTCGTTTTTCTTCAAAAACCTTGAAATTACAGCTTGTTTAACCCTTTCCCACACATTGATGCTTTTGGACACCCCACAAAATAAAGGCTTTGGAAAACATTGTGGAAAATGAAGAAATTGCTTGTGACAAGCAATTTCTTCATTTCCCACAATGTTTTCTACCATGAAAGACCAAAAAATGTTGAAATTTGGTTCAATGGAAGTTGTCGTCTGCAACACCTATGAGTTTGGACTTGGCTACAATTTTGTTGTTTGGTAATGGGTTAAAGTTATAGTTACACGGTTTTCAAAGAAAAGCAGTGATATACGAAACTCAATGTTGTTGGTATTGATTAGAATCTTCTCATTGACATGATCTGATAAGTACCAACAACATAGGGGTTGAGAATGCAAGAAAAGAAGAGAATGCCATTTTCCCCTCTTATCTGTTGCTCAATGAATAAATGTTGATGATTTGTACAAGTAAATAAGTGTGAATATGCATGGAATAAGTTAATAGTTCAGTTTGTTATAGCACATCATGTACAAAAAGCAGGTCTAAGCTGGAATGTAATCTATTCTCAAATGCAAGGAAATTTTCTTAATGAGAGCAAAAGATTTCATAGAACAAATCATGCTCTAACAGTCACAATTGCTGATAATTGATACTTTTATGTTCAAAAAGCATTACTGAAAAAAAAATTGAAAGAAAAAGGACCAGAAAATGAGGTAACAATATAAGAAGATAATAAGCCATCAGTTCATATCAAACAATTTGTGCATTGTAAGAAGTTATTGCTGAACTATAGTGAGTGCTTCTTTCATCATTTTTTTCAATCATTCTTGAAATATCTATGGGGTGAAAAATTAGTCTTTTTATTAGACACTATTTTGATGCATTTGAGAAAGGGTTAATTCTGGTAAAATATAAAAGGGGATAATTTTTATCTTTTAAACATTTAAGTTGGTAAGAAAATAAAGAAAATGAAAAGCTCTTGCAACTCTAAAGAAAATCCTAGAAATGTTCATAATGACTTGAGATAATATTTTTCAGAAGATTTAATTTGACTAAATTGAAATTCTTACTCCTTCAAACAGCATTTTGTTGATATTTTTGGGACCTACAGACTGTAGTTTAAATTCATAAGCTAAAATTTATGGATGGTATAAATCATACTAAATGAGTTGCTTTAATCTGTGCAAGACATTGGCTTCATGAAAAAACAAAGTGCTAGTTGAAAAATGATTTGAATTTTTTGAATAGAACTAAAAAAATGATCTTGTATCTAATCTCATCTGGAAGAAGAAAAAAAAGTTGTTATTCTTGGATTTTAAAGGGAACTTGTTTTTAATCTGATTATAAGAAATAAATAAAATCTAAAAAACCTGCTTATTTCAGTTGTTTAACATTGTTATTCTTCACTTTTATAGTTTCTTTTTATCTCACAATGTTCTTCCTAATATTTTAAACAACTACACACATTCTACAGATAATTTTACTTGGTATTCTGTTCAAAATTTAATTCAAATTCAGCTACTAAGAAAAAAAAATTGGAAAAATTTGGATTCTGATCTAAAGTTTAATTTCCAAAGACCAACTTGAAAAGTTGATTATCTTTTCATTATAATTAGCAATTTATCTTTTTCCAACACAAAATCTCCTTTTGACGACCCCCAATTAGAAGGGGTTCGAAAATGATACCAGAAAGGAAGAAAATGCTGATTACCAGAACTTTTATCCTTTTGTATTTCCCCTACACCCAAAAAAGGATTTGATCCAGTACTCTAGATTTTGACATTTTCAATCTAGACCAGTCTAAACTTTTGTTGTTTGGGAAAGGATTAACATTTCAAATTTTGTTAGGCTTTAGATGTTTCAATTGCAGATGCATTGAAACCAGCTCTATCCTATTGTCATGCTTTAACCCATCACCATACAGCCGAATTAAATTCTAGACTGATCCAAATTCAAAGATGGTGCACATCAATGACACTTTCAAGTGAATGAAATTTTCAATATTTTGGTTTTTAATTTTTGGTAGAAAACATTGTGGGAAATGAAGAAATTGCTTGTGGCAAGCAATTTCTTCATTTTCAACGGTGTTTTCTGAAGCCTTTATCTTGTGAGGCGTCAAAAAGCGTCATTGTGTGGGAATGGGTTAAAGCTCTTGGCTTAATTTTCATGACATGAATAAAAGCTCTGAAAGTGTGAAGTTGTGTATGTACAATTTGTTGTTTTGTCACATTGTTGAAATTCACTGTAAACATTTTATATATATATTTGTAAAGATATGAATGAATGAACTACATTCTTCATGATTATTATATGATAATAATAGAAATCTGAGAGATTTCTGAAAATACGAAAAAGTATTAAAAAAATATTCAACAATGAAATTATTCTTTGTTTTGTATGGCTAGTACCTCTATATGCCTACTCAAAAGGCAGTCTTTTAGATGTCTTGTCAAACCTGGATAGCTCAGTGGGTAACATCGGAGTCCATTAAGGTACACTACTCCTAATGAGATTCACAGGAGGTCCGTATTATTTAGGCCACGTCGTAAACATTCGGCAGTGGAACATTCTACAGCCGAATATTTACAAAGACACCTGAATAGCTTTGGATTGGTAATGAATGTTAACGATATTGTCCTAAAAAATTCTGATATCACAGTGGTTCTCATTAGGTGTGGGCTACCTTAATCCAGATATCATGGATGCGAACCCTGGATGCGAAATCCATGTTAGGTGCTCCAGCTGCCCTTGATACAATGTATGACCAAATGCAGTTAAAAGTGGTGTTAAAACTCATTCAATCAATTCAGACCATCAGATGACTTATCCCTTGCTCAAACAAGACCTGGCCCCAGTTTCTCAAAAAAAATTAAGTACGTTCTCATGCTCAAATCTGAGCACCGTGCTCAAATCGCACGAAATCCACGTGAACTTAAATCGAATACCCTTCAATGTTGGAGAGTATTCCTTTGAAGTTGAGCATGTTCTCATGAGTTTATATTTAAGTTTTTTCGAGAAACCAGGGCCTGGTTGAGATATTGTTTGAGAAAACATTGGAGCAAAAGAAGAAAATGCTTATGAACAGCAATTTCTTCTTTTGCCTCGGTAATCTTTATTACCAGCAGCATTCAAATTGGACCAGACTTAATCTTTTCCATTTGGAAAAAGCTGAGACGGATTGCTTTAAAATTCAGGTAACATTGCAGACTATCCATTTATGAACCCAGGCTCAACCATTATTAGGTCACCTGACCGAAGATCATGTGACCTATTGCGACCGTGTTTTGTCCGTCGTCATGCATTGTGCAATATCTTTTAACATTTTTGACTTCTTCTTGAGAACCATTGGACGGATTTCAAGCAAACTTTGCAGAAAGCATCCCCATGGGAAACCACTTCAGATTTGTACAAATCATGGAGTTATCTCCCTTTGGGGCCCCTTAAGGGGCCAAAAAGGGATTAAATAGGGTACATCTTAAAAAAAATCTTCTCATGAACCAGCTGTTGGATTGGATTCACATTTGATATTTAGAGTCTTTAGGGCAAGGACTACAAAGTTTGTTCAAGAGAAAAAATCTTTCAAGAAATGGTGGACACACAATCACGCATTAGATGGACGTTAAGTGGAATTTTTAATTCAACTGATAAAAAAGTTATTGAAGATCAACCAAAACTTTGGTTGATCTTCAATTACTCTTTATCAGCTGGTCTTTTAAGATTCCACCATAGCCACCTTATTCCCGATATTTTCCCACTTTCTCTGCTTCAATCTGAATTCAAATTGGTCAAGTATCAAATAAAATATTGATGATTTTCTGAAATTCAGATTCACATGATTATCCACTTGATATGAAAAATGAGGAGCAACCATAAGCCAAAATATTTTTCCTTTCCATCAATGATTTCTCTAAGCAGTATTTAAATCTGAGTTTGTGTGGGAAAGGGATTGACAAAATGTTCAGGTGGCTGAAACTTGAAGATGATGCCCATGAAAAAATATTTGTTGCCAAAAGAAGTAATTTTGCTTTTTGATGCCTAAAAATATTGAAGGAGAAAATAGTTGCTAGCCAACAGTAATCAAAATTCATTTTATGGCTGAAAAAGTTGAAGTTGAAATATACTAACCCAAACTGCCAACGCAACAAGATATTTTGTTGTAACTTTTTAATGAGATATGATAGAACAACGAAACTTCAGATTTCATTATTCTATATAGTGATTTTATTGTCCACATAAAAAGAAATTAAGAATTGTTATGCTTCGCTGAACACAGAGTCCGTGGTTCAAAACCCTATATCCGCACTGCACGTGCAACAGTGCGTGTAATAAACCGGCGCACGTGCATTTTTGGAAAGTCGCAAGATAACCCGATAAGATTAAGTAAAAAGATATGTCTGGTGATAGACAAAAATGCCGCAATTTAGCATTGTCCCGAAAGGTGCAGGTGATTGGATTGCTCCTGGCTGACTGTGGTTACCCGGCTATTGCCCTTTGCGTGGTCTACGGTAGCATGACTATAGCGGAAGTTTCAGCAAACCAGTATGTTCAATTAATCTTACTCATTAACCATGTCTGAATGTGTTAGAAGTTCCATTTGAATTAAAAATCCATTTTTGTTGTTATTTTCAAGGTCATTTATTTTTTCTTGCCTACGTTTGTTTTGACGTTTCCGGTAATGTTTATGACATGCCAAGAGCCTTTAGAAGTCGTGTAACTACCAAGGTACAGGACAACAGGTTGAGAAACCAAATTCTCAGAGACCGGTTTCGGCTAGCAACAAAAAGGCTGCTGCAACTGCTGGGAACCACGGTCGCCGTATAAGTGCACAGACACGTAACAGGTTACGTAAACGTGAGTTCCGACCTCAACGTCCTTATGTGGGTCCCATTTTACTACGTATGCACGCACGAGTCTGTCTCTAGTGTTGCAACGTTCAAAAGTGATAATCTGACCTCCTGAGCAAATATGGAACCTGCTTGACATGCGTTTACGTCAACGCCCAGTCCAACCACAGACCTTGCGTGAAATGGGACAAACATTAATTCAAGAGTGACAAAATATTCCTATAAACGTTTGTCGACGTTAGTTACGTTCGATGTCACAGATAGGTTGTGCTGTGTTCAATGCTACAGGAGGACATACGAGATACTGATTTTGGTTTCATTTTTGAAACACACCCCGGCATTACGTTTGTAACGTTATTTGCGTTACGGAATCGATTTAGACCCATTTGTTTTTCCTGGTGATATCATAATGGTCAGCGGTCAAAATGAAGTCAAAATCAACGAATTCACATTTTCAATAATCAAAATATTGTAATTTGAAGTTCGTGTTGCGTTGGCTCTTTGGGTTAGTATAGTAGCTTTCACCAATATTTCTCCAAGCTTTCTTTATTAACAATATAAAAGCCAGGTTTTTGCTTGGGAAAGGGTTGACAAAATTTTGTGGCAGCAAAATGAACAAATACTATCAAAGTTGGCTGAAAAGACAGGAGATGAAAATTTTCAAGGGAGGTAATTCAACTTTGCTCAAATAGAAGGCCCGGTCATGGTTATTTCCCTTTGTCCATAAAGGACTGAAATGGTTATCTTTATATAATTTTAAAGCTTTCCAAAATGTTTTCTCTGTTCTAGTTGTCAAAATATACTGAGAGGCAAAAATAAGTATACACCCTAGTTCTTCCACATATCCTAAGAAAACGATGTAAAGATTATTACGATTTTCAAACGCCAACCAATGGTGGTCGTTTGTTTGGTGTACACTTCTTCGCCTACCCATTTATCTGTCCTTCCTTCTGTTGCGAAAGTGTTTTCATATCATACAGCGGCATCGAAAAAGGGGATTTGATAAATAAATTAACACAATAATTGACGTTGACACAAACCCTACATTTATGAACGGATTTTGATACAATTTTCGCAGAAAGAGCCTAGTCACCTAGGGCTATGCGTATATTGTTAGTGCTTTTCCACATTACGATGCGTCATGGCAAAAGGGGGCTTGATGCAAACACGTTATCTGACATAACTCCTTCTAAATTTATAAACAGATTTTGATAAAATTTGCACAGGATGATTCTATGCTATCTGAGTAAGTGTATATTGTGTCACGTTTCTTTCGTATTACGCTGCGTCATAGAAAAATCGGTCTTGATGGCAAAAAGGCGTATATTGATCGTTTTCTTCCAGCCACTGAGATTTGTGTTATGATGTTAGAGAACATTTGACGTTGTGATTTGTTGTGACAAAGAATAAAGAAATTAGATACAAATTAACAGCAATATTTGATGCTCCACTAAGTCGCAGATGCAAAATTTGCAAGATCGGCATGTAGCAAACATACAGGTAGTCAAGCAATTTCAGGTAAAATTTAACACCACTGCATTATTGGTCTATAAGTAGGAATAAAATGTGCAAAATTTTGAGTCGATATAATGGAAATTAAGAGATATATCGAAAAACAAAAAGTGTATACTTTCTTTTGCCTCTCAGTATATATTTCACTGTTTGCGAAAAGTTTTGATGACTTTCAGAGGGCTTTTATTGACAGCTTTTCTTGCTTTTTCCCTCAATTTCTCTGTATTTGTGTTAGCTAGATTTATTAATTTTATAGTAACATGTCCCTTTTGTTTTTATTCCAAGTTTTGATGTTGGCCAGGAAAGCTTAGAGAGAATATAAAACAAATCCTATCACTTTAATGAAAAAGAAGTTTTCAATATAAGGGAGATAACTCCCTTAATTGAGCCTTACCTTATGCTAGGTTCTCGCTGCCGATCAAATTAACTCGACCAAACCCGATCAAGCGATCGAGGTCGGTCGGCAGTGGTGATCGGGATTAGTCGAGATGATCGAGAATGGTCTGCATAGATCGGTAATCCTGCCAATTTGTTTTGATGCGTCAAAAAAATCCGTGTAGCGATCGAGTAGAAAGCACATCGGGGAGTTGCTCGAGTATCGATCGTATAGAAGATCGAGCGGATCGACAATCACTCGTGTAGAGATTGTGTGTGATTGAGTCGATATCTTTTACTGGGATTTGATTGGATAAACAGATGGAGCAGAAGTCGAGTTGATCGGGAAAGCGTTCGGGAATTACTCGTACAAGTCGAGGTGATCGAGTGCTTCCAACTGCTCTATGGCAGCTCGATCTACTCGATCCCTTAAATGCCCTCGACCAAACCCGACCATATTACTTCTTCTCGATCTCTAGTCGATCAAACCCGACCTCTTCACTCGATTTGGTCGAGGGAACAGATGAATCAGAGGTCGAGTTGATCGGGATGTGGTCGGTAATTACTCCAGACTATTTTTGCATGTAAAAAAAACTCTAGTAGGAAGCCTGAGCGATGCAGATCAATATCGATCACTTGACCTCTCTCGACCACCCTTGTAGATTGAGCTCGACCTGTATTCGATCGCTTGATCGAGTTGATCTGATCTGCAGTGGGAACACTAGGTCATGTGGTAATAAATGTGTACAAACAGCACTAGATCCCGCGCAGATTATCTTAACAGAAATATTGAACATTTTTCGGAAATGGTGTTTCATGTTATTCCCTGATTTAAGGACAGATCCTCCAGTTGTTACTGCGCAACTTACTGCGCATATCCTAAATAACGAAATAAAGCTGTTTCAGTAATTGGCATTTTTCAGCAAATGTATTTTTACATTTAGTTAATGTTTGGTTGATAAATGACAAGGCCCTTTTCGGTTATTTCAATTTTCTCTGTTTGGTCAACTAAAGTGTAATAGTACTCGGATGGTACATTTCGCTTTTTGTTACGCGTTCAACATGTTTCGTTAGCGATAAGAAACGGAGCAACAAAAGCAAAGTGGTGTCTTTATGAGCTAGTCCGCTTCAGATGGACACAAAAGATGACACGTTTTATTATCTAAAGCTGGTAATAAGGAAGAAAATGGATAAAAGTGGTGAAACAATTTCGGACAGATCTGCAAAAAGTAAACCAAATTTTACTTATAACTAAGAAAAACGCTTGGTTTGAAATATTTTTCTTTCTTTGATTTTGTAGGTATGACCAAGCACTATGTCTATACACCCCTGTGCACAATATCAGATTTTGACTTGGGAAGCTCTGACCCTGCAGTTCATAAAATATAATGAAGAGGCTATAAAATCACAGCATGTGCTTCTTTTCTGGCAGTATGATAATTAGAGTATGCCTGCTTACAACAGTATGTGGTCACCACCATATGGTACACATGTATAGATAGTCTGACTCAGGTCCCTTGCATGCTGAAATTTGCCATCATATCCAAGATCAAAATCTGCTATATTAATCCGTGTTTTCTCTGATGAAATTTGCTCTTTGATATATCAATGTCGCTCATTTACATCAGAGCGCACTATCATTCAAAAACAAAGGAAAGTTCGGCACAAGTTATGGCGCTTTGTTCACCGACCGATCTTGAACGCTGTCTTTAAAACGCCCTTTGATACCGATCAATAAACCATTTATTGTCATATCTGTTGAAAAACTTAAGACCAAAGAGTTTTTCTAAAAGGTTTATAGGCAATGTTTTACAACAACCCTCACCTGAGCAGCCATTGTTTACAATGACCTTCTTTCCTCTGTTTTTGAATGGTAGTGCGCTCTGATGTCAATGAGCGACATCAACATATCAAAGAGCGAATTTCATCAGAGAAAACTCGGATTATACTTTGCTTAGCCTGTCTGTATGTTATTAACTTGCTATACTGCAAAATAGTTTTGTGTTCGCACCTATTTAGATCTAAATGCATACTTAAATTTTAAAAGGACAATCATGAATATCCACACTGTTTTTTAACCATTTCTCAAAGAAGAACTGGTCTTGACGTCCCTAAATGAAAAGGATCTGGAAAACATCGAGGAAAAAACACTGATAAACAGCATTTCTTCTTTTGCCAAAACATTTTCTATGCGATGTACCCTACATAAAATATATGTAGTATTCAACATGTCAAATTTGTATTCTGCACCAGTTTTTAGCCCCACTGGCCAGCGGGCCAGCGGGCTATTGTCATGGCACTGTGTTCGTCGTTGGTGCGTCTGTGCGTCCGGTCGTCAGCATTTTATTAGCTCACCTGAGCAACATGCTCAAGGTGAGCTTTTGTGATCACCCTGTGTACGGCGTGCGTCATGTGTTGGAGTCGTCAACAATTTCATTCATCAAAAAAGTGGGCGTGGCAGGGCGGGGCTTATCAGACTTAGAGAATTTGTTAAATAATTCTTTTAAACTCAACTGTTGATCCAGTTTGTACCAATCTTGACTAGGATGTTGAGTGACAGTCTTCACTGCGTGTTGACGAATTTTTGATTCGTCAAAAAAGAGCGCGTGGCAGGACGGGACTTATCAGACTAGAGAATTTTTGTTAATTAATTAATTCTTCAAAATTCTTCTCAAAAACCATTGAGTCAATTTTTATCAAACATGGCAGAAATGTTCATTGGGTGACCCTTTTCAAAACTGGTTTTTAAATTTTTAATTCATCAAAAAAATTTGGCGTGGCAGGTCTGGGCTTATCCAACTTGGAGAAATTGTTAAATAATTCTTTAAAAATCAACCATTGGTCCAATTTGTACCAAATTTGGCTGGAATGTTTCTTGAGTAACTGTCTTCACTGTGTGTTGATGAATTTTGAAAATCACACACAGGAAAGATTGTATGGTCACCAACATTCTGTCCCAAATTTGCCTTGATTGGTAAATATTTGTGACTGAAAGTGTGAAAGCAGAATGAAAACGGAACCAAAAACTGAAAATTTGACAAATTGAAGGGCACATAACTCTGATCAGGCTGAAAATTACATGCAAGCAAGATCCAATAGTAAACATTATTCTTTGTAAGTTTTGTCTTGATTGGTTAATATTTATGGTTGTTATAGTTAAAACAAAGTGAAAATTGTCAAGTTTGTCAAATTCAAGGACACATAACTCATGACATGAGACTTCGATCAAACTGAAAATAACGCTCAGGTAGAATATATAGTCACAAATATTTACCAATCAAGGCAAACTTTGGACAGAATGTTGGTGACCATACAATCTTTCCTGTGTGTGATTTTCAGCTTGACCAGAATCTCTCATCATGAATTATATGCCTTTAAATTCAACAGCATTTTAATATTCGACTTTTATATTACTCTAACATCCCTAAGATATTAGTCAATTATCTATACTTAATACTTATTATTTTCTTTTTGCATTGACCATATTGCTGTTCTTTTACTTTGCTTTGGCTCCAAGAACCACAAGTTTTGAATAACTTGAATAAAACAAGAAATTTAGGCCTGTGGAGCGACTCAAGTACTTTAGGGCTTTATAGTTAAATTGGATCAACCTAAAGTTTTGCTGTTTCAGAAATGGTTGATTTTAGCTCACCTGAGCAACATGCTCAAGGTGAGCTTTTGTGATCACCCTGTGTCCGGCATGCGTTGTGAGTCGTCAACAATTTCTTTAAACATCTTCTTCTCCTTAACCACTAGGCCAATCCTAACCAAACTTGGCAGGCATTTTCCCTAGGTGAACCGTTTCAAAACCTGTTTTCAATTATTTGATTCGTCAAAAAATGTGGGTGTGGAAGGACGGGGCTCATCAGACTTCATGAGAAAATTCTTATAAGAATCAAATTTTGGCCCAATTTGTACCAAACTTGGCAGGAATATATCTTGAGTGACTGTCTTCAAAGCCCCATGTTAAATGTTTGAATTCTAAAAAAAATATGGGCGTGGAAGGGCAGGGCTTATCAGACTTCATGAGACAATTCTTATAAAAATCAGATTTGGGCCCAATTTTTACCAAACTTGGCAGGAATGTTTCTTGAGTGACTGTCTTCAAAGCCTCATGTTAAATGTTTGAATTGTAAAAAAATATGGGCGTGGCAGGGCGGGGCTTATCAGACTTCGAGAAATTGTTAAATAATTCTTCAAAAATCTTCTCCTTAACAACAGTGTCAATTTATGCCAAACATGGCAGAAAAGTTCCTTGGGTGATCCTTTTCAAAACTTGTTTTCAAATTTTTGATTCGTACAAAATGTGGGCGTGACAGGGCAGGGCTTATCAGACTTAGAGAAACAATGTGAAAATTCTTTAAAAATCAACTATTGGTCCAATCTGTACCAAATTTGGCAGGAATCTTCCTTGAGTGACTGTTTTCAATGCCTGTAAATAATTTTTTGATTTGTCAAAAAATGTGAGCGTGGCAGGGTGGGGCTTATCAGACTTAGAGAAATTGTAAAATAATTCTTCAAAAATCTTCTCCTTAACCACCTTGTCAATTTTTACCAAACTTGGCAGAAATGTTCCTTGGGTGATCCTTTTTAAAACTTGTTTTCAAATTTTGCTTCGTCAAAGAATGTGGGCGTGGTAGGGCGGGGCCTATCAGGCTTAGAGAAACCATGAGAAAATTCTTTAAAATCAACTATTGGTTCAATTTGTACCAAACTTGGCAGGAATGTTTTTGAGTGACTGTTTACTATGTGTGTACATGAATTTTTGATTTGTCAAAAAATGTTGGCGTGGTAGGGCGGGGATTATCAGACTTAGAGAAATTGTTAAACAATTCTTCAAAAATCTTCTACTTAAGCACCTTGTCAATTTTTACCAAACCTGGCAGAATGTTCCTCAGGTGATCATTTTTCAAAACTTGTTTTCAAATTTTTGATTTGTCAAAAAATGTTGGTGTGGCAGGGCGGGGCTTATCAGACTTAGAGAAATCATGAAAAAAATCTTTAAAAATCCACCATTGGTATGTGTTGAAGAACTCATGTGAGTGATTCAGGGCCCCCGGGGTCCTCTTGTTTTAAATAAGTTCAAAGTCTAAATGCTGTTGATTTATGCATACAATACATGATAATGATGAATGCCAATTGATCACAAACATTATCTTGACTTTTCAAAGTATCCCCATCTCCAAGCTGTCTTAATTAGTGACCATAGTGATTGGTACTTTATCTATCTTTCCCTGCTGTGATAATTAACTTCCATTGATTATGTCAGGATCCCCAATTTGGGGCTGCTCTCTGATATTATTCTTATAGGTGTATACCAAAAAGGAAAAAATTCTTACCGCTGGAATATTTTTTATTATCAGAAACGTTGCGAAAAAAGAGTAATTTCAGCTATTTTTAAAGAATGTTTTACTAAAAATTTCAAAATCATCACTTAATTATCCCATATTGATATTCATTTAGACAGAATAAAACATATTGAACACAATAAAGACTTATTTATAAAATCCTAGTCATTTCAAACACCTTTTTTGTGGGTATTTAAGCACACTCTATTACCGGCTATCACTATAGCAGTTGCTAACCTTGGGCAGTATCATCTATAAATAGCGGGTGAACTGGGTAGGTCATACTTTTTCCATATTTGTTTTGTGTAAAAGCGTTTCTCAGCTATAATTTGTAGTGCCCTTGGCTTGCCATACATTTGAGCACCTACATGTCAAATTTTAGCACAGAGAGTCCTCAAACAAAAAAATAATTCACCAACAAAGTCGAAACTTCACATATTTGCATATAAAATTCATCTTTCCATGCAAATAGCAGAAAAACACTGAAGCAAATGTTAGAAATTTTATTACAAAATGGATATCTAGTGTATTATCTACCAACTAATTGCTTGTGAAGACAATCAACTATTCCGTTATGTCGTTATAGTCAAACAAAGTTGGGTGAGCTACAAATTTATGCAATCACGAACAGCACATAGGGGGATCACCGACAGGAGATTCGTACTTGAAATAGGCAATCACAGACAGCATAAATGATACTATTTTGCTTGTCTATGTACAATTCTTTTTCATTATCCAAGTGATCATGGTGTGAAATATTTAAAATTTGCTGATAATAATTACAACAATACATGAATGCTGGTACTTTTGTTTGATAAAAGAGCATCAGATAAGAATTAGCTATATATGAAGCAAGAACTTCCCAGGGATCCACGGTTAAGTGCTCCAGCCACTGCAATATGGCCATAGCGGTTTAAAACGGCGTTACATCTCATGAAATCAAGTCATAGGCCCGATTGTATCAACGCTGTTTAGCACAAACAAAATATTTCACTGATTTGTTCAAATTTTCCGATGTGAATAATCGAAAAATAACCGAAACAGATACTTGGCAATTTGGTTAACTGTAGCCGGCGTTTATAAAATCGGGCACAGACTAACTTTAAAAAAATACCTTCAACATTAGATCCTATGCTCAAAAATACCATTGCGTTATTCGTCTATTATAGCAATATAAATTTAAGTTTTAAAATTGTGAGTTTCCGCTTTATCTAATTATTGCTTATGAACTCGATTAATTGCAGGGGAGTTTAATAAGAGTTTTAATTATGAACACTATTTGGAGGATAATTACTGACCTTGACCGGGTAATTATACTAGCCAAATATCAATATGGTAATTTATATTGTCCAGTAAGATTAACCCGAGACATCTGCATATGTAATGACCCCACTTGTTAAGGTTAAGGCACTCAACTAACGGACTTTGCACACGAAAATTAAGTTGTCCCGGGTTAGTTTAGGTGGACAATACAGCGATGTCGATTATGTTATTTATTTGATATTAAAATCAGATAAACGGAGAATGTTTTTATCCAGTTAACCGTGGCGCAATTTTTGTGAAACAATAGTGCATCGTATGTGTTGTTATAAAATCTCGTATGTGGCCATAGTTGCGAGACTTTATAACTAGGCCTACACTGACGGTTTGTCAATACTTATAACGGTAAATCTAGTGCACTTTTAGCACAGAGTTTATTGCTATTGATACTATAGGAAATGGAATCTTATGGTTAATAGGGTTAAATCTTACGCTATAAATAGAATGGTCCAAGCGTTTTTAGCTGTTAAAAATCTCGTAACCACGGCTTCATTCAAGCTGCAGTTGTGTGGTTTTAGAATGATCATACGGACAAAGCACTTTTGTTTGTCCGAGATTCCGTGCGGTTTGCTTTATAAAGAGTATTTCCTGCAACATGTATCTGTTTAAGCCGAGTCCAGTTAACGTCGGAGTCTGTCAATCCAGGGGTCGCGAGTTCGAACCTCAGGCCGACCAGTATCCATTCTTACATTTGACAAAAGTCATTTGTCTCCCATCAATGGGTGTGAATCATCTATGTGAGAGCGCAGCTGGAGGCTGGGTACTTTTATTGAGAGGTCTATTTGTCCAATGACCACTCGGCTTTACTTCACCATGCAAGGTGAAACATAACACAGAATAAAAAAATAAACATTTTTAACCATTTGAAAAATGCCTCTTTTTACGTTCCTTTTAGAAAAAGCTTGCTATCTTGTAAAATGTTATATTCTTGTCAGCATCCACTTTGTCTTCTGCAACATCCTGTCAATTTGGGCATTCACAATTTTGTCCACATACATTTTTGTAGTTATGGTCCAATATAAAAATGATAATTTTACAACCCTAGGTGTAAAGAACCTCTATGGATAAGGCGAGAAATCTCCCTAAAAGGCTCAGCTCTATGGGTCAATTTTCAAAACTTACAAATTGAGAAACAAAATATAGCTTTATGGTTAGTTAGATAAATAAATGAAATGAATACCGACTTTATGCCATTTAAAAAGTTCTATATGTGTAGATAACTCTTGATTATTTTACCCACCTAAATGGTTTTCATTTTCTTACACTACCTGTATTCATAGATGTAAAATGAAGTTTTTTTTGTTTTATTCACAATTTAATTTCTACAGATACAAGGATAAATGGTGTTGACTTTATATGGCAGCTTTGGTTTTGTCCGTATTGCGCATACGCACCACTGATATAACCTTAAAAACGCACTTTCCCGCCAAAAACCGATGAATACCTACCTTCCTTTGGCTGGCAAACATCGTCCCCCCCTTGACCCAGCTTCCCATTGACATTATGTTTTGTCACTTGATCATAGACTTCCTTGGTAAAAAGGATTTCCTGGGTCACTGGGGGAACATACTTTTACATGTATATCAAAAATAGTGCTCATATACCAATTGTCATATTTTTTGGCGGGAAGATTTCGCCTTTAAACTCATTTCAATGGTGCGCATGCGCACTAAGGACGAAACAAAAACTGGTTTGTGATTTCAAAACCAATTTTCCTTACATTTACAAAAAAATATTGCTGATAAAACAATAGAAAACTTAATTCTGGTTAAATGAATACCGGTAGGGTAAGAAAATATAATTTAAGGGGTAGGTACAGAAACCAAGAGTTATCTGTACATGTCGGATCGTTTTGAGTGTACAAAATCAAATTTCATATGATTTAGGTATAGATCTAACAATACAGCTCGAGATATTTATCAATTTGAATGTTTTGAAAATTGACTTTTCCATTAGAGACGTTTAGGGAGATTTCTCGCCTTATCTATAGAGATCCTTACCTAGCTGACTGATCTTTGATCCTTCACTAGTTTCTGTATTCACTTACCTAGGCTAGTTGCAATCATGTGCTTTATGCAGACAACCATGATGTTTTATCGATATCAACAGATTCTTGCTTGATAATCCGTTATCACCGATATCTCTTCTTCGTTTCGCAATGAAGCCAAAACGCTGAACATTGATAGCGCATCTGTCTCTCATTCGAGAGAACCCGGGTTCGATCCCCGGCCGTGGCAAATATCTTTTCAAACTAATGTTACCCACCAATGGTTTGATATTGTTAACCTATGTGGGCGAGCAGCTGGAGGCTCGGTTAGTCTATTGTGTTAGTACTTGTATGAGAAACAACAGGAATCCATGGTAAGGCGCTCAAGGTGCCGCGATATAACCATGGCAGTTGAAAACGACGTAAAAACCCCAATAACCCAAATCGTTTCGCAATGAAAAATATAAATTTGCACCGCGCAAAACATTCGATCGAAATGTTTGAAGATTCATTGAACGACTTTGAAATAGCAGGATTCATATACATATATTTGCGTGGGTTCCATCTATTTAAGTTAAGTCTGACTAAATGAAATTTAACCCCATTAACCCTTTCCCAAACGACAAAATTATAGGGTGTTCCACTTCAAAAACTGCCACAAAAGGCAAAATGGATGTTATTAAAGATAGGATTTGTGTAAAATATGGCACAGAAAATATTGAGACAAAAGGAGAAACTGCTGGTTATCAGCAGTTTCTTCTTTTGTTTCAATGTTTTCCCAAGCCTTTTCTATTAGGGACGTCAAAACCAGGTCTTGTTTGGGAAAGCGTTAAAATATTACAGTCACTGGGAAAGCGTTAAAATATTACAGTCATATTTTGTGCCTGAAACAGCGACGACATGGTGTAAAATCCACAATTTTCACTGTAAAGTATGTGTAGTTTTTAAGGTTTGCAACCCATCATTATCACTAAAGAGCCAGAGGTGAATTTGATAAGTGTCAGTAATTCATAAACTGTGTTACATTTCCATTCTAAACAAAACCATTTTGAACGGTTTAGAATTTTGAATCAATGCATACTTACGGAAATATTTGACAGAAATGTTAAAAATAACCTCCGCTGCATATGAATATAGAGTAAAGTAATATTTGTAAAGTATTTTCCTTTTGAAGCATAATCTTGAAATCCGGCACATTGAATCAACTTATAAGAAGTGTATGTACAAATGTGTGTAATTTGATGCATTTCGTACGGCTAAAAAGTGGTGTTTTTAATGATGGGATGTATACCTTAACCGACAAACTATCATCTACAACTAATGGTTGCATACGTCCTTCAATTTTGTGTTACTCAGCTTCAACCATATCTAGATGATAGGAACTTGCACGATTTCTATGTCTATAATTCAGAAATTGGCTAGTCTATCAAGAAATGGTGTTAATTCATTATTTATGCTCCTTTCATGCAACTTCTTGTTGAAAGAGATGCCGCTTTTCCAACAAGACATATTGTTCTGTGTTGCCATCAACTTATGTCCGGGTTTGCCATTCATATTTTCAATATGCTGTTCGTGATAGCCAAATCGGCATCAGTGTTTAGTTTTAATCGGTCAGTCTGAAGTTAATTCAATTCAGACAGTTTTCTAAATTTACACAGTGTAAGAAAAATGATTTACTATTTTAATAGTTATATTAATTCTAATGATCGTCTTATCATTTTCTCATTATATGGACTGAAAGTTGGATTTTACGTAAAAAAATGTGAAGTTACGACTTTATCGCTGAATAATTTTGTTGTTTAGGGATTCTTTGGGCTAATATTTATCATGTAGGTGCTCAAATGTATGGCCAGCCAAGTGCACTACAAATATAGCTGAGAAATTCTTTAACACAAAAACAAAGATGGAAAAAGTATGACCTACCCAGTACACCCGCTATTTATAGATGATACTGCCCAAGGTTAGCAACTGCTGTAGTGATAGCCGGTAATAGGGTGTGTTAAGTGATACATTATTTTTGCAATTTTAGACAAGAGTAGTCTCCCTTGAAATCCAATAACTTTTTAATTCGCTTGGTGACCTATAGTTTTTAAGTCATATTTTTACTTCTCATATATTTAAATATCAGTACAGAAAAAATAAAAAAAAATCTTACCGTAGGAAATAAATGGAGGATCTGTCCTTAAGACATAACACGTAAGGTTGAAATACCGGTATTTAATGCCTAAAAGAATACATTAATCGTTATGTTTAATCATATTAAGGGTGAGTCAATAGCTAAAAGTACATTTACGTCACATTTAAATTATGTATGTTTTTAAACCGACAATATTATGAAATTATTATGAATTTTTGATAATCACAAACACTGCAGAAAGATTTTCATCAAGAACACCTAGAATAGAATAATCTCGATCTGATCATGTATAGATCGAGATGGTCGGGTCTTGGTTGTGTAGGACTCGAATTAAGGTCGGGGTGATCGGGTAGTCGGAAAGATAGTCGGGATTCAATCAGGAAATGATTGGGAGTGCTCGGGTGGGGGTCTAGTTTAATCGACTAGAGATCGAGAAGAAGTCGTGTACAGACATTTGGACGGGCTTGATCGGGGAAATCAGGAGGTCGTGTTGATCGAGTTGAACAGATCGGCAGTGGGAACCTAGCATTAATTGTCCCAAAATGTTCTTAGCCAGCACTTTGCTATTTTTCAACAAAAACCTTGTAAGTACAGCATATTCAAAGCTGATTGTTATCAGCTTTTTGTTGAAAGTGACATCTTTCTTTTTTTGTCCAAACATTTTTGGAAGTTTATGTGAGGGTTATTGTAGTTGTGTTAAATTATCATTGTATTCATTATTAAGCATCTCTGCAATGACAAATTTCCAAACCATCCAAAATCAAAAGCAATTCCCACATATTGATGCTTCTTGACAACCTATATGATAAAGGCTTCAGAAAAACATTATGGAAAACAAAGAAATTGTTTTTGACGAACAATTTCTTCATTTCCCACAATGTTTTCTACCCCAAAAGACAAAAGATAGAACATCTTATTCTCTTGAAATTGTTGTCAGCAGCACCATTCAAATTAGCTCAGTCTATTTAAGTTAATGCTGTCTGGTAATGGGTTGAAACTAGAAATGGATGGACAATATCAAATAATAGCAAAGAAAACAATGACCGAAAAGAAGGAAATGCTGGGTGCATTATTGTTTTTCTTTTTCTTGCAGTTGCACTATTGATGGAATGTATGCTGATATACATGTTGTCGGTGGTTAAATTCAAAACCTCGTTACTAGCCTTTTCAAGCTGTAGTTACAAGGTTTTGACATCCCACTAACGATGTACTTATCATATACCAGTGTTTCAAATGCTTGAGGTAACAAAACTTATAATCAATATTTCAGCAACAATCTCAAGATTTCAACAGAGCATGAGATCACAGTTCCTCGCTTGCCAGACTTTTGTTTTGGTATTGAGCTGTCACAGTGTTTGCTACCCCTTTCCCAAACAAGACTTGGTTTTGACCTAATAGATATGGCTTGGGAAAACATCGAGACAAAAGAAGAAACTGCTGATAACCAGCAGTTTCTCCTTTTGTCTCAATATTTTCTATGTCATATTTTACACAAATCATATCTTTACTAATATCAATTTTGTCATTTTTTACAGTTTTTGAAGTGGATCACCCTAAAATTTTGTCATTTGGGAAAGGGCTACTTTCAAGTATATCACAGCAATTTGAAAGCTGTTTGCAGATGACAAAATACTAGTAGATGTTGATAAATACAAATCTACATAGAAAATATTTAGGCAAAAGGAGAAAATGCTGATGATCAATTTTTTTTCAAAACCTTTTAATAACCCAGTACCATACAGTGACTCCTTTTGACTCTTTACTAGATAATGGTTTGGAAAAACAATGTGGAAATTGAAGAAATTGCTTGTGACCAGCAATTTCTTCATTAACCACAATGTTTTCTACACAAAAACACATAGAATTGTCGTCTGCAAAGTTTTTGAATTTGGACAAGTCTGAAATTTTGCCGTTTGGTAATGGATAAATGGGAAGTCAAAAGCAGGCCATGTTTGGGAAAGGGTTCAAACAAGTTGTTGATAGTTGTGGGATATGTTTCAACAATAAATTGCCGCAATCAAAGCACAGTTGGAAGTGAATTAAACTCTCACTCAAAAGGTCCTGGGTTGGACGGGCTGCAGCAAATATCGTTTCAGACAAAACTGTCTCTGGCCAATGGTTTGATAGTCATTAACCCATTACCACACAGTGACTCCTTTTGACTCATGACAAGATAATGGCTTTGAAAACATCTCATTTCTTCATTTCCCACAATATTTTTTAAGTGAAAAGAACAAGAAATATTAAATTTCATTCACTTGAAATTGTCGTCTGCATCATCTTTGAATTTGGACTAGTCTAAAGTTTTACCGTTTGGTAATGGGTTAACCTATGTGGGCAAGCAGCTAGAGGCTCACTGAGGATGTTGTGGTAGTACAGGTATGAGAAACAACAGGAATCCAGTTAGGTGCTCCTGCCACTGCAGTATGACCATAGCAATTGAAAGAGGCGTTAAACCTAAATAAATCATTTCATCAATAAATTACTGGAATGAGGATTCTTGATGAGCTCAAATTTGGGATGTGCGCACATTAAAATGTGTAAAATGCATAAACCTTTTCCCAAACAAGACCTGGTTTTGATGTCCCTAATAGAAATGGCATTGGAAAACATTAAGACAAAAGAAGAAAATGCTGATAACCACTTTTTTCTCCTTTTGCCTCAAAATATTTTGTTCTAGATCTATTGTGTACACAAATCCTGTCTTCCTCAACACTAACTTTGTCTTCGGCAGCAGCTTTCATTCTAGACCATCCCAATTTTTTTCGGTTTGGGAAAGGGTTATGAAAACTAGAGAATGTGTAGAAGTGATATTTTTTCCTCTTTTCTCTCTATGTTTACCAAGATAAATTTTACAAGACATAAAAACCAGGTTTTTCTTGGGAAAGGATAAATTGATTTGGAACAAAAGCTGCATCCAACAATGTTTCTGTTACAAAACGTATATTGCTGTCATCTTGTACACCAAACCATGCTTTTCTGTCATTTTTCTCACCAGACAAATCCAACAACCAATCAGAGCCATCAGTCAATCATCTTACAAAGATGAAATAGATCTACAGCTGAAACTTGTCGTTTGGTTTATTGGGGCTATAATTTCAACTGCTATGGTTATATCACGGGGACGTGATATAACCATAGCAGTACTGGTATGAGAAACAACTGGAACCATGGTTAGGTTCCAGTTGTTCCTCATACCAGTACTAACACAACACCCTAACTGAGCCTCCAGCTGCTCGCCAACATAGGTTAGCGATATAAAACCAATGGTGCGTGATATTTTTGTCAGAAAGGATATTTGACGTGGCTGTGTATCAAACCTGGGACCTCTCGAGTGAGAGGCAGATGCGCTACCAACTGCGCTTAGCGGCCATGGCCTGAAACTTCCCCTGCTAAAATTCATTGAAGTTCAAGAACTATTCTAGAAGGTTCTAGAACGTTAAATGGCACTTCTAGAACTGTTCTAGAACAGTCCTTGAACTTAAATGAACTTTTCGCAGTTGTTATGGCAAAGTCCTCAATGTGGAGTTCTACTAGTCATCATGGAGCCAAGTTCTTGGTTCAAAGTCTAGTCCAAAACACTGGAGAGGTGGGGGATCACAGTGGGGAATCATGTGACATATCAATTGTAGAAAATCTTCAATAATTCTTTTAATATGCGACTGATTTGAAAATGGTTTGAAGCAGAGAAGGCATTTCTCATTAATTTACAGCATTAGAGAGATCGTTTTAAAATGTGTAAATAAAAAAGTTATTGATGAGCATGTGAAATACACTTGGTTATCAATAACATTTTGACAGTAGATATTTAAAAGATCTATCAAATCAAGCAAATCCCTCAGGTATTTCCAATTTCACTGCTTCAAACCGAATTGGTCACATACTTACAGAATTATTGACCGCTTTCTTAAATTGTTGAGACACCACACCATGGGGAAGGGAATCTGCGAATCTTGATTGGTATGGTATGTCCCCATAAGTCACAGGACGGGCAGAGCATCTCTAGCTATTAGCTAGGTCATTTATTGGAACCTATATATGGTTTGAAATGATGATAAAACATATTTTCATATTTTGACCCATGTCCATTTATTTCTATTTCAATAATTATCATATATACAATAAGAATATCAAAAACAGGATTACATAACATATCACAGGGTTCTTTTTTGTATAATTACCCAGGAAAAATATGGGTAACCCCTATATCACAGTGTATAATCATGTGACCCAGAATTTCCGATAATCTTCAATAATTTTGTTAATACCAGACTAATTTGAATTGGGTTTGAAGCAGAGAATGTGGGAAAATGCCAGGAATAAGCTGGACGTGTTTTTTTTTTTTTAAAAATCAGCTGATTAAAAAGTTATTGAAGATCAACTAAAATTTCGGTTAATCTTCAATAACTTTTTTATCAACTGATTTTTCAAGAATTCACCACATCCTTCTAATGCGTGACATCTGTCCACCTTCTCTGCTTCAAACTGAATTCCAATCGGTCCCGTATTAATAAAATAATTGAAGATTTTTTGAAATTGTTGTATCAAGTGATAATCCACCGCGTAAATACAACTATAAAATTCATTAAATCTACCAGTGGGCAAAATGTTAGATTGGTCCAAATTCAAAAACATAGAAGTTGACAATTTCAAGTGAAAGAAATTTTTAATTCTTTGGTCTTTTTTTTAATAGACAACATTGGGGGAATGAAGAAATTGCTTGTTACAAGCAATTTCTTCATTTTCCACAATGTTTTCCCAAGCATTTTTTCTTAAAGGGCGTCATTGTGTGGGAAAGGGATAAATCCCATATGAAGAAAGCTTGGGTTAGGAATCAGCTTTCAACTGTATTCTAAATGACGACCAGCAAATATTTAGACAGTTCCAATTTAAAAAGTTGCTTTGTTTTGCTCTGAAGGTTTTGTGAACAATACGCAGAATATTGATGAAAAGGGAGAAAATGCTAGTGTTCAACACTTTCTTCTTTTACTTCAATGTTTTTCAAAACCTACTGTAAGGTTTTGTGGAAAGACCATAGATCGCTTAACTTTCACTGTTATACAGTGGGCCTTTCAATTGAACACAGTATGTATATATCAGAATAATCAAGCCTATGATATTTGTTACCAAATTGGCAAAATTTAGTATATTTTGAGAATCAGAATCTAAAACAATGTCAGGAAACAGAAAATGATGTCTAGCATCATTTTCTTTTTTCCTTTTCATGTTTAAGAACACTTTTTAGTGATATCGCTTGGTTATGTTATATTTTAACACAGTGTAAGTAACTGAATACAAAGCCCTATCAAGCCCTATTTGTCAATCAGTTGGCAATATTTGGAACATTATGCAAGAAATATTATGGGATAAAGAGAATATGAAAGAGAATAAAGCATTGCGAGAAAAAGTGAAAATGCTGATCAACCACATTTTCTACTTCCTCACAATGTTTATTTCATCCTTTTTCTCAATGATTTAAGAACTAAAATCACACACATATGTCACTAGGCTCTGTCAATTGAACACTGTAGCTATTTGGATACGAAGCCCTATTTGTTAATGGGTTGGCAATATCTGAAACATTTTGAGAAAAGGAGAACACTTGCGAATCACTTTCAACACTATTAACTAACCACGACTTTCTTGGTACCGTTGGTTTTTCCATTAAAGGTGGCAAGTGATTGTCATCGCGCGAACTGTCTCGCACGAAACGCGAATTATTACGATTCCATATCAACTGATCCACGGATCGTCGCAACGGTCCTCGAGGTTCGAAACTGTTTCTATTTGAACTAAAACCTGAATTATCATAACTATGCATTCTATTGAACGTCAATGGCCTTGAACTTGGCGTTGATGATTCAGTGTCGGAATGCGACACGGATGAGAGAGTATTCGAGTTCGTACTTGAGATCTCAAGGTTATCACTAAACATAACCTTTTTAGGATTTCTCCTTAACTTGGAAAGTTCTTTTCTTTCAGCAGTTTTTGAAGGATTTCTTGAATAATTGCACATTTGTATGTTTTCACCTGGATGTTCTGATATTGATTGTCTGTTGTCATGGTTACTGTATTTGGAAAATTCTCTCCTGTTGCCATAGTAACTGTTGTATTCGTCACGAGGACTAGGAAAGCTGGTGTCAGACGGAACTTTTGAGCCTGTTGGACTGTCTGTAAATAGAGGAAAAATAGCCGTTGAAATTAAAAACCTAATTATTGACCAGATCAGGTCCATTAAGCCCTTTCCCGAACTACGAAATTTTAAGGTTGTTGTAATTTGACAGCTGATGCAGACAACTAGATGGACCATGATAAAGTTGAAATTTGTCAAAAATATAGCAAAGAAAATATTGAGGCAAAAGGAGAAAATGCTGATCATCAGCATTTTCTTCTTATGCCTCAATGTTTTCCAAAGCCTTTTCTATCAAAGACAGCAAAAAGCGGCTTTACTTGGGAATGGGAAATTCTCTCCTGTTGCCATAGTAACTGTTGTATTCATCACTAGGACTAGGAAAGCTGGTGTCCGACGGAACTTTTGAGCTTGTAGGACTATCTGTAGAAATTGAAAAAATAATACACTCAAGAAAGTCGAAAACAACAAAATTATTTAGATTGAGTAACATTGACAGCTTTTGCAGATGATTATTTCACTGCTTTTCAACAAAAACCTTGTAACTGCAGCTTTAAACAAGCTGCAGTTAAGAGGTTTTTGTTGAAAAGCGACAACACATTATCCTATCTGAAATGATAGTGTTTTAGACTGGTAATAGCTACAGTAAAGCCTTTACAGATGACAATTTTCACACGGCCAAAAACAAAATTCTCTCCTGTTGCCATAGTAATTAAGTGTTGTATTTATTGCGAGGACTAGGAAAGCTGGTGTCAGACGGAACTTTTGAGTCTGTTGGGCTGTCTGTAAGTATAAGAAATAAACTGTGATACTCTGGAAGCACAAAATTGTTGGCCAGGCAAAACTGACAATATCTTGTAGATAACATTAGAAATACCATAACTTCAGCTTTGATGAAGCTGTAGTTTTGGCAGTTTTCAATGTAATCTTCAATCCCTTGTTTTTTTGCTGGAAATGTGCACTTCATTGCAATATCAAAACCTTCAGAGACAGTTCTCTAAAGGAATTTGCTTGTGAAATGTTTTTTTCTTTATCCTTGACCCTTCAAGACAATGACCCAATTCACAGCTATTTTCAATAAAATAATGTACCTTACTATCATTGTGGTGTTTCGAAGTTTTTCTAAACAATATGTACACAACATCTCGAGTAATTATATTAATGTGTTTTCTAAGGCACAGCATTTCCTGGAAAATAAATATTTTTGATGCAAATGGCACTATTGGTATGGCATAATCTTTAAATGAATTTGTCAGCCTCCATAATAATTGTCATCATCACATTCAAACTGTTTTTGCAGGTTTGTGACCAAACTTACCTGGAATATCAAGAACAGGTAACTCTGACACACTATTCATGTCCATATCACTGCCCCCCTGACCGCTATCTCGTGTACACATTTCTCCTGAGTTATCGCTATTCGTCTCATCTATTTTCTTGTGTAACTCATACTCAAACTGAAAAAAAATATACAATCACATTATTAACTTTAATTAATTTTATGACTGGTCTAAAATTCTGCAAAACTAGTCTAAGATTTTGCAATTTAAGATAAGGTTTTCATGAAAGAAATAATTAAGGCATATCATGATTGAATGTCATTGTCATGAAATGAATCAATCTAAGATAAAAATGATGGATTGCTAAATTAGACATAATTTCATAGTGACAATAATTCATCTGCCTCCAAGGCACCCACCCACCCATCCATTTTCGCTATAAGTTATTTGATCTGGGTATAAAAATTGTTGCATAAATGCTTGCTTTGTCAGTAAAAAAAGTGAATTTATTCAATGGAAGATTATATAATAGTTCAGGAACCTCTCCCAGTGTCTTTTCTAGGTGGGGGGATTGCGCATTTTCGCACACACTTCTGAAAAATGCCCCCTATTTTTGACGATGGTGGGGGATTTTTTTACAAAGAGAAAGAGCAAAAATTCCCATCTTTGTCTCGATGTTACTGATATTAAACAAATTTCCCCCCTACTTTTTAAATCATAGAATAGACACTGCTCTCCTACTATAAAGTGATCTAAAAGTATGAATGGTCAGGTGCACAATTAGCACTACATCGCTTGAAGAGATACAAGTTAGTAAGTTTGAAATTCTTCCTATCGAAACTGCAGGAGGAGTTGAAAGCCAACAAGAATTTTGTAATGCACAAGCAAATGGATGAACAGACAGACATTAAGCAAAGTAGTAGCACAAAACGACCCTTTTGGCCTTAGAAACCCTGAAGTTTTATAGTAAAGGGCATTTTAACCCTTTCCCAAACAAGACCTGGTTTTGACGTCTCCAATAGACAAGGCTTGGGAAAACATCGATGCAAAAGCAATAAATGCTGATAGCCAGCATTTTCTTCGTTTGCCTCAATATTTTCTATGCTGTATAGTACTCAGATCCTATCTTTATCAACACCAATTTTGTACCTTGCAGCAGCCTTCAATTTGGAATAGTCAAATTTTTTGCCGTTTGGGAAAGGAATAAAATGAAGCCAGTCAGATAGATAATTATGTTTAAGAAATGGCATGACTACCAAACAAATTGCATCATTTATACCAGTATTCTTACATTGTTCAAAACTCATTTCCGTTTCTTCAGAAGATAGTCATTATAATTATAATTCTTACACAACCACTGACTTAATAATTAACATAATGACCATAATTTTACTTGTAATTTTCTTAAAACCATGGAGCCTTTCCAAAAACAAGCTATTGTATGTCATTGCTTTCTCCCAAAACCTTGTAACTACAGCTTAAAACAGGCAGTAGTTACAAAGTTTTTGAAGAAAAAGAACAATAATCATTGTTTCATTGCCAGAAGAAAATTACATTGGGTTAGATAAAAGTAATGGGACTGCAATTAAAACATAATTTCCTTTCTTCCTTTTTGTCTTAGATGTTTTGAAAACATGCCATTCTAACATTTTACAATGGTATCTATTTACATTTCATGACTCAAGCCTTTCATAAAATTATCCTGTTTTACTCTATTCCTAGACAGAATGATTTGATTGGTCTTTTAATTCTACTCTTACTCAAACCATAGTTTTTGACTGGCCCAAATTCAAAATGCTTGCAGACAATGAATTATTTCTTAGATGTTATTGTAGAATCTTTGTATATACAGTACATTTATCAACCCTTTCCAAAGCAAGAAATTATATTGATGTCCTTGATACAAAAGGCTTGGGAAGACATTAAGACAAAAGATGAAAATGCTGATAACCAGCATTTTCTCCTTTTTCCTCAAATATTGTCTATACTAGAACTAAATTGTGCCAAAATCCTATCCATATCAATATCCATTTATATGGCCAAAGCATCTTTCAAACTAGAACAGTTAATTTTTTTGCCATTTGAGAAAGAGTAAATGGCTTTCAAACTGTAGTAGTCTCTATTTTTTCATTTGAGAAATGATTAGAAAAGGATGGGCTTCGAAATGAGTTGGGTCAATATGCTCTTTCCAGAAGCAATCTAACCCTTTTCTAAATAGCACAATCTTAGACAGGTATGTTTTGAAAGATGCTGCAATAAAAGCACCAATGTTACAAACACCATGATATAAAAACATTCTAGCACAAGAAGTATTGAGTGGAAAGGGTGAATTACTGATTATCAGCAAATTCCTCTTATCTCTCAATGCTTTCCAAAGCCCTTGCTAATATAAGAATATCAAAACCAGGTCTTGTATAGGAAAGTATTTGAGTGATAAATTACCTGTTTTACTTTGTCTATGTACATCTGCTCTTCCAGATGCTTATCAATGGATGACAGATTGGCGTTCAAAACCGACCCATTTTCTCCTTTGTTCACAAAGGTTTCCGGAAAATCCACCTTCAGCTTCTCATTTCCATTGGAATCTTTTGACGATGTCGAAGAAGATGAAGAGTCGAGTAATCGTGGATCGACTTCCTTTGATTCCATGATGATTTGTGACGAAGCTGTGCTGCTACCGCTACGTCTTCCGCCAATACACATACGCACCATTACTGTTATCATTATCAATGATAATACCAATGTAACTGATACTACTACTACCACAATGATAATGAGTTTCGTGTCTGCTGTAGCAGTCTCAGTTTGGCCCAATGCAGTTTCTCCTGTGACAATTTTTATATAGAGAGAAGTTGTGGATTGAAGTCTGGGATTTCCTCCATCCATTACTAGTATGCTGAGATAGTACACATTGTCTATGTCACTGTCGTGTAAAGTTTTATTTATGTACATAATTCCAGTGTGTAGATCTATTGTGAATGTGTTACTAGCATTACTTGTATCTATGTAGAAATACAGCTCTGCATTTTCCCCTTCGTCATAATCAAAAGCATCCACTTGTAAAACTGATGACCCCGATTTAGTTGTAAACGGCACAAGTTTCTGATTGTCCTGTGAACTCGGGTACATGATTTGTGGTTTATTGTCGTTCTCATCATGTACAGTCACTATTATTAGAGCTGAGCTTGTTCTACCACCATAGTCAATAGCATGGACATAAAAATTGTGAATTGGATGAAGTTCACGATCTAATGGTTGTACAGTTGTAACGATACCATTTTCCGAAAACTTGAAATATTTCAACACATCTGGATCGGTAGGAAATCGGAGGTAGAAGGTCCCATTGAGTCCATTATCCGGATCATGCACTGATATATTCCCAACTAGAGTATTATTCACTTGGTTTTCAGAAACATGCAGTTTGAATGGATCAGATTTAAATATTGGAGCATTATCATTGAGATCATTAACTTTGATAACAACAGTTCCAGTGGAGACTTCAGGTGGGTCACCATTGTCAGCGGCTAGAACTCTAAATATAATCTCAGCACCATGAATCTCTCTGTCTATACTAGCATTAGTTGATATAACACCAGTCATTGAGTCAATTGTAAATAGTTTGGATGCTTCAGCTTGTAATGAGTACCTCACTCTACCATTCTCTCCACTATCACTGTCACTAGCCGACACAGTCAACACTGAAATGCCCTTTTGATTGTTTTCTGTTATAAAAGCTGAGTATTTTTCCTGAGTGAACACTGGTGGATTGTCATTGCGATCAGACACACGCACAACTAGAAATGCAGTACTTTGTCTGGGGAGATCACCTTTATCTTGACAAATTATTGTAACATTGTGTTCAGGTTTTGTATCATGATCAAGTTTACCATTAAGCACTATCCTATAGTTATTAGCAATATCAAACTCCTCTAGCGTAAAGAAAGGATCCAAGATATTACAAGTGACCAAGCCATTATTTCCGCTATCTTTATCTTTGACTTCCATATGAGCAACGAAGCTACCGATATCAGAATGTTCTGGAAGCACCGTACCACCAGGTGGCTCTGTAATGGTGATCATGGGAGAGTTGTCGTTGACGTCCTGTATGTCTATAATCACATCTACTGCTGTAGACTTAGCTGGTGATCCGTGGTCCACAGCCAGCACTTGAAATATGAAACTTCTGTCTCTATCATCATCATAGTCAATCATGCCTGAAACAGTTAGCTCCCCTGAAGTTGAATTCAGTTTAAAATGGTTGATAACTCTGTCAGGGACACGATTACTGAAGATGTAACTTATCTTGGCATTGTCTCCTTCATCAATATCAGAGGCCTCAAATTGTACCACAGTTGTATTGAGGCTGATGTTTTCAGGGATTGTAGCATTGTATGTTTTCTTGTTGAACACAGGAAAGTTATCATTATCATCCGTAACATTGATATCCAGCAACAAAGTTCCTGTATTCTTCACAGACGAACCACCATCTTCTGCTATAACCACAAGCTTGTATAACGAAGCTTCTTCCCTGTCCAGTTTTTGTTTCAGAACAATAACAAACTCTAGCTCATCCGTTCCTTCAATTTGGATTTCAAATTTATCAGTTTCAGGAAGCAGTATGTAAGTTTGTACACCATGTCTCGGATCTCTATCACCATCGACAGCTGAATCTCTGATAATTGCTTCACCAACTGCAGTAGCCTCTGATACATCCACAACCTTCATGGTGTCTGCAAACTCTGGCTTGTTATCATTGTAATCATCTATTGATACTATTGTCCTGATGAACAGAGGAACCATTGAGCTGTCCGATGGATAAACAACCACATTGAACTCTATGTCACAAGTTTCAATGCAGTCAAATAATTCCTCTCTATCAATGATTTGTTTAGTCCACAGCAGGCCAGTGTTTCCAATGTAAAACATGTTCATATTCAGTTCAAGGATTTGAAAAGTGAATTGTTGAAACTGTTCATTACTAATGTTGACAAACAGCAGACTTTCCACTGCTACACTTCCAACTAGAGTATTATTTGGTCGTTCTTCTCGGACGGTGAACCTGACAGTTGCATCCTGGCATGCCACACAGCCAAGCAGTATTGAAAATGTTGTGAGAAGAGCAGTAAATGAAGCCATTGTCATGAAGTAAGTGAAATGGTTGATGATGGTGATTGTTCTGGGGACATCACAGCCTGAGTATCTCACAGCTTGAGATCAACATTCTGAAAATATAAATTGAAGTTATTCATATTTTGGTTAGATTTTTGTTACCAAAATGACAAAATTGTAGAACTTTCTGTATTAAAAGGAGTTGCAGACAACAAAACAAACATAGGAAATGCTAGAAAATATTGATGGTAGAGCTTCATTTAATAGCTTTGGGCAATCATCTTATTAATACAATACAATGCATAGGCATGACAATTTTTTCATTGCATGTAAAATTAATGTTTGAAAGTCATGGTGCGCAATTTCCTAAATCAGGAACATCTACTTGAAGGACAATGTTTGACCACAATATTATAGTTAAAATTCTGATTTTTATCAAAGTGCAAGTATAAAATATTGCATTGAACAACTAATTAAAAATGTGAAAGTCCACCCAATAAACAGTAAATGTACTAATCAATATTACGGTATGGATAATTAATTTTTTTAAATTGAATTTTTATCTAAAAAAATCTAATGCATTATTTAATTTCATTACAAATCAAAAATAGAACTTCTTTTAATAATCAATTAATTTGTATGATACAAAAATGTAAAAAAAAAATACAAAAGCAATAAGTAATCCTTTTATGCACAATAATAAATTTAAAAGAAGCTCCAATAATAATACAAATACAAAATGTATCAAAAATTTGCTTGCATCACAAATTAATATGTACCAGTGATAAAATATAAATTAATATGAACACTTACAAAAATAGATAAGAGATAATTAATCCTTTTGCAAATAATAGCTTGCATCCAACTTCACATGCAAATACATTTTGTACAAATCTTAAACATATTCAAATATATCCAAATTTTGCTTGCATCACAAAATTATGATTCAACACATGTTCCAATCCCAATCCACTGCATTATAATATGACAAACAACACTCTCTTTAACTTTTATAATGTAACTGTATCATGTTTCAGTTTTCTATTTGCACAATGTTATGGATAAGCCCCAGTCCAAATTTACTCTAGCTTTGAACCCCAGATGGATTGGGTACTTGAAGACTGAACCCCACTCTTACCCATTTTAAACCCTTACCCAAACAAGACCTAGTTTTGGGGTACAAATTCAGAGAACTTCTGGAAAGCATTGGTGGAAATGAAGAAAATGCTGATCATCAGCATTTTCTTCATTTCTCTCAATGTTTTCCATGCTATGACTGACACATCCTGTATTTATCTAAATTAATGATATTTCAATGTCTGCTATTGTTTATATATACAAATAGAAACAAAATTGTGTAGGAAAGGGTTCAAAACCTGTTCCTTCAAATAAACCCAAACCCTAAAATACCCTTTCCATTATTTGGTATTAAGAACTGATTGGGCAAATTGGATTAATATAATGAGAATATACCCAAAAGAATTTTAAGTTTTCTTTCATGTTTTTGTAAACAATGCATGTATTAACACATATTATTTAGGATTAAGATTGTCTTCATATCAATTTGCTCAATCTGTGCTTAGATATTTTGTTATAGGATATTTTGAAAGTACATCATAAGGTGCTCTGCAAAAGATAGCATTATTAAGCTTAAGTATGTTCTCAACCTTCTAGTACATTTTTTTCACGAAATATTAATCCCATATTTTCATCAAAATTTTAATAACCCAATAATAAATTATTTCATTGATCTAATTTGTAAAATATTCAATGTAACTATATATACAAATGGTTTGTTAAATTACTTTTCAAAATATGCATCTTTCAAACAGATAATATTTGATGTATTCAATCTCTTTGGCAGAACTGTCATTACTATCATGTCAGTCTGTGCATAGCAAATAAACCAAAATGGTATCATTTTATTTTCTTTTTTATATTTTTTATATAAAAGTCTCAAATGGAAAAGGGTTTAATTGCATATACAAATGATTTAATGAAAATATTTCCTTTTCCTATGAATGGATACCAATTTTTTCCATTGTTACTTGTTTTCCTAAATGGGAAACTTTTGACACCTGAGTTTAATATAGAGATTAGCAGTTCGGAGCTGATCCATAAAGTAAATATTGGATTATCTCTTCTTGTACTCTCTTTATTATAATGTCATATTAACAAGTCAATGCAAAACCGTTGCAAGTGCTTATAAAATCATGGGCAATTGCAATTGTTTTGATCTGACTCATGGATAAAGATTATAATAAATCAAAGTTAGATGGTAACCGAATTTAAAGCAATAATTGAGTAGATTGAAATTCCTGAGTTTCATAAAAACGCATAAAAGTACATGTTCACACCTGTGCACGCATGTGCTAGCATACAAAATGGTAAATACATTATTCTGAAGCAGGCATATGATGTCTGAAAGTGCTTCAAGGACAAAGAATTCAGCGGAACCAGTGAAAAATTGAGACAATTAAATGGATAACCATGTTGTGTAATATTATAGGCAACTTTTGCTTCATATCAAACCTCTAAAGAATTCTACAGTGAGGATGAAACTTAATAGTTATAGATACAACAAAGAAGAGTTTAAGCAACTCTAAGAAGACATCAATACAAATCAAAGCAAGTCTCTGGAAGACTTGCTCCTGAGGGAGTAATGAAGATGTGCAGCCAAGAGTTCCACAAAAGACTTGTCTTCTGTAAGAATGTTCCCAAAGATGTGCTCCATTGCAGAAATTGCATAGATCAGCAAGACCATTAGAATGACTTCTTTTGGAGCTGCTTCCTTGCAACAAGGTACCCTCCCCCTTACCAAGTTACAGTCCTGAACTAGTGTGTCAGCCAATTTTAAAGAGAAATTTGACTTTTAAGCACCACTTTAATAATGCATAGTGTTCATGCTATGCAATAGATATTACATGACTGTATGAAGTTAAAATAAAAAAGACTGTACAATAGACTCAAAATTGTGCATTTCTGAAAATTGATTGCTGAAAATTTTAAAAACCCTACAATACAGGTACATCAAAGGCTTAGCTATTGAACAGAAATTTGATTTTTAAGGACAACAAAGCTAATATCCAGGCTTATGTTAGGTCATAGATGTTGGTATTATCAAAATGAAAGTTCAATAGACTCAAAATCTACAATGCATGCTTGCAGAATCTTTCACTAAACATTTCTGAATTGTATACAAACCGCAAACAAGTGTATCTAAAAACCACTGTTAAACAGAAGTTTGACTTTTAAGGACAACAAGGCTAATCCAGGCTACCTAATGTTAGGTCATATATAATGTGGTGTTAGGTCAGAATGACTCTACTGTATAAATAATAGAGAAATCAATTGGGCAAGACTAACAACATAATGTAAATACAAGGAAAAATAAATATGTAACATGTTATAATTAAGGGTGCTCTCTTTTTCATTGACATTATCATTGTCAATTTGGTCCTAAATGAACCAGGGTTAAATCTACAATGTAACTGCATTTGGTTATCTTGCAGTTTATGCACTATGGCGCTAAAAGTTTCACAGATCGATGGCTTTCAAAGAAACTAAAAATTGACATCTAGCAAAAAGGCAGCAAAAACTTTATTTGAGAAAGCTAGATATATTACGCAACTAGCCAATTGCTGTAGAAACATTGGCAATATTTTTTATACTATTCTTAGTATTTTGAAGTTGGTAATTGTAACCAGAGAGTTATCGAAAAAGCTGCCCATATCAGTTTAACAAATCTTTGGTAGTCCTTATATATCATTTTTCGGGTATGAAAGATTCTTATGAATAATGACAGCTAGTCTTTCTTCATTTTGACAGAAAGCCTGACCTAGTACATATATGGAAGAAAAAGCTTTGGGAAACTTGTAACATCAGATGTTTTCTTTGTATATTATCGCTTTTCAAAAAAAAAAAAAAAAAAAAAAAAAAACAAACACTGTTCTTATAATTGCTTTAACACACTGTAAGCTTTATTCTCCAGTCAGATTCTATTAAAAAGAATAGTAAAAGTTGGTATTATCTGAAAAGGGTGGATTCCACAATGGATGATTAACTTAATTCTCTAGTAGATAAATTCATTACTAACACCTGATTTAACATGTTTGTAGTTGCATCATTGTATATTTAATTGAATCAATAAGTTGATTTTTGGAGCCATAATGAGATTTAGTCTAGCTGCTTAACCCTTTCCCAAACTGCAACAAAGTAGGCTAGATGCAAATGAAAAATGTTGTAGTGGTAAAAACTAGTATTATAAAAGGCAGAAAACTAGCATGTCATAATATAAATAAAAACATTGAGAGAAAAGAAGAAAATGCTGATGATCAGCATTTTCTTTTTTTCTCTCTGTTTTCAGCAGCTTTAATTGGTAAAGAAGTCACAACCAGGGACTCTTTGGGAAAGGGTTAAGCCAAATTTGATAATTTCTAGATTTTTATCTACATTGTGGATTTTTACCTTGGCGGGTATAATGAAAGCTAGATTTCAGAGATTTGAGGCTAAAAGCAGAAAATATTATTTCTAAAAGATAAAATCTATCCATAATGTTTGCAAGAGGCATTAATATTTGCAACCAAAATATATGTAAATTCAATTTTCAGATATTTCTTCTGGTCTGTCCATACACATCTCTATTTTCTATTTTGCATAGAACAATAATAATTATTGAGGAAGGAAATTAGCTTAACCCTTTCACTGCCAAATATTGACCTTTGAAGGGGTCTCTCACCGCCAAATTAATTCGAAGAAATTTCCAAGAATCGATACCCTGTACACAAAATCATGCATAACTTTTTACTCATTTGATGGATTCCTTTCAAATTTTCAGGACATACAGACAAATTAAGCACCTATATGTGACCAAAATTTAAAGGTTATTTATGAAACGACAATATTTTTTTCTTTTTTATGTTGTGGGTACTCATATATTTCGCTCCCATAAATTTGTCGACTGAAGTCGCCTATGGCAGGGAAAGGTAAAGCGACAAAAGTCGCCTATGGCAGTGAAAGAGTTAAACATTTTTTTCCTCTTTTGTAAATCTGAATTTAACTAAAGAGGTTATAGCCTCTCGTACTAAATACTCACGTGTGTTTCATTAAAATTGCTTATAATTAATAGTCATTTTAAAAAATAACCCAAATGTCTTGATTTCTTTCGACTGCGATTTAATAATTTATACGACTCAAAATCAACCTGCATCAACTTAGAAGAGATCTTATATAGATTATGATAAGTAAATAACTCCAAAGAGACCTAATGTATGGTTTTAAGGTTGAGCACTTTGACTAATAATATACCTTTTAAGTACCATTTAGAAAGATCTATCAGAGATTGGCGATTGCTAATTTCCCCCCCCCCCCCCCCCCCCCCTCCAATATTAGTATAACAATAATAAATTATTGCCCAAATGGCATTTTGAGATGAACTTGGCTAGAGATTATCATCAGTGGGGGGATCAAACCCTAGTAACTCCAGCTTTGCCAAGCTGTAGTTACAAGGTTTTGACTCCCCACTAACGTTATATAATCAACCTGCTTCATGTTTCGAAGTGGTCATGGATTATGAGTAAATAACTCAAAATGTACAGTCTGAACTTTAGTACTTTGACAAATAATATATACCTTTTAAGTACCATTTATAGATAAGAGGGTGGTAATTGCTACTTTTTCTTACCCTTTTTCGAAACTACCAGGGGTAGGCCATATTTATAGGTTATAGATTAATATCGTGAAACTATTGCTTAATAGATGATTCACACCTGCGAAAAAGTTCAAGAACTAGTTCTAGAATATTTGAGAACATTAGTCATAATTTCTGGTTTAATAATTTTCAAATCAATAAAAAATTCTAATGATGATTACATTTAAATTATTGTCCGAATTTAGTTTCATTAACTTTTTTCACTGAGATTTCTTTCCAGTCATCCATTCAAATGCCAGTGCTATCAGTACTTTGATTTCAAGTACAGGATGAAGTATTTGCCAATTAGCAAGCAATTTCTCTCTTTTAGGCAATGCTTTCTACAGACAGAAAAAAACCCATTTGAACTCTCATTTGAATTGTCCTCCTCAGCATCTTCAAAATTGGAACAATATAAAATAAAATTCTGCTTGGGGTTTCTTCAATTATCATCAGAAAGTCTGACTCAGAAAAGGGGTAGGTTCAAAGCTGAAAAATTGACACAAAGCTGGGAGATATCTTCCTGCAATAAAAGTCAAAATGATTTGAAATCGAAAACAAAGTACTTACTTAAAAGTTAATAAAAGTCCACGGTATTGTATAAGAAGCTAGTCCGAGCCTGTATTTAAAGTTTTGTTGGCTATAATCTTCCCAGCATTTACGACCATTGTCAAATCATCCTTAATTTATGTACGCCTCTAATGCAATGAAATCCATCAATGTTTCGCCAACAAAAAAATTCAAAATCACCTTCTCGGTCTAATAACATTTTCTTTGGTAAGCTTATAACCCTTCTGTCAAAGGAAGTTTAATTTCTAATTCTTTAAAAGAAAGTGATCATATTTTAACATCAATTCATTATACATGCCAAATTAATTTATTACAAAAACAACAAGGAGAGAGCATAGCTTAAAATCAGGCTTAACAAATGTGCAGCCTGAATGTAGCCTATGCTTTCTGCCAATAAAATCAAAAACATACCCAATCAATCAGCAAAATAAGGGTCCAACATTCACACTTTTGACTCCGATGAACAAATATTGTGAAAGATAAATTGACGAGGGTTTGCGACATCGGCATGAGGTCCATTGTGCGATTGGTTGGATAAGATAGATCCCCGTGTAAATTATATCCTGCCCTCCTTTCACAATGGTTACGCTGGCGAAAGCTTTTGTCATAGCAGTCTTATCTGGTTTTACGATGTATTGCTTGAACAAATTGGCCGTGGATACCTTTTTCCACTTTGATACTTTTTATTACTCATGTATCGATATCCCTATTTAGTTAAAATGAGTTTAGGCTTGTAAATACTTAAGATGTTTTTTAGATGAAATCCTGTTAAATTTTGTTCAAATATTTTCTTACAAAATTATGTCATCTACAATATTATAATATTCTTAAAGCAGCCACATACTTAGTCAAAGCAACTATTACATGTCTCTTTTAGCATACTTAATAGTACATGACTGTCATAATATTGCTAATATAATAATACAAAGTGGTTATTGTTGACAAGACCTCATCTGCATTTTCTTTACTTTTTTAATTTTTCCAAAGCTTGATATTCTCTAAGGACACAAAAAACAATTATTGTTTAGAAAAGGGTTAAAGGAAAAGGACAAAATATCAATAGAGTAATGATAATATCATAAAACAGGGATGAGTTACAAAGTTACATGCTTTCAAACATTTCTATTGAATAGGAGCAAAAGTATCTTTTTTCAGTGTTTCATTGTTTGAACCAAAGTTGCTTTATATTCATGCCCCACATCTAGTCAATGATGAATGGGCTTCCAGTGTAAATTATTCCATGGATGGCATGCTTCAATTTTAGCCTCAACATTCTATATCAAACAGATCCACAGAGATTTTTTTGTATGTGGGGTACAGAGGAAAAGAGATTAAACAAGTCACTAAATGATTGAATAATCAATATACTGATAATAATTAAGGAATTCCACCCGTAATGAGATTCTGGCGTTGTCGAAAATATTTGGTGTTGGAACTGAGTTCCACCTCCAAATGTTTACAACTGCGCCCGAAAAAGTTCGGATACATAATGATGTCGCTCGAAAAAAACGATGTTTTATGAATCTCAAAATGGCCACATTATGGGTATTCTACATTAACATCAGCAGTCAGCTTAGCCTGAGCAGAGATTGATTAACCCTTTTCCAAACAAGACCTGGTTTTGACATCCCTAATAGAAAAAGCTTGAGAAAACTTTGAAACAAAAGAAGAAACTGCTGATAACCAGCAGTTTCTCCTTTTGTCACAATATTTTCTGTGCCATATTTTACACAAATCCTAACTTTAATAACATCCATTCTGCCATTTGTGTAAGTTTTCGAAGTGGATCACCGTAAAATTTTGGTGTTTGGGAAAGGGTTAATTGCATAAATAGTAAGAAAGACAAGCACGTATATTACTGGGAATACAATAAATGTTTTGAGTGTTTTCCCAAAAGCATAACTATTTGGAAAATATATCTAGTGAACAATCATTATCTTTTTGCATCTTATATATAAATACCCAGTAAATGAGAAATAAAGAAAAGTTGGATATTCGCATAAACACATTTCTAAAATTTAAAACTATGGTAGACAGATAATAACTGGCTAATTGGGCAATTTGAATTGTTTTGTATTGAGTCAAGAAATTATACCAAAGTTCAAAACCTCACTACATTAAGTGTGCGGTACAATTTACAATTATTCTGCATATAAGCAGTGGCCGATCCAGGAGGTTAAGGGGAATTATTTCATTTTCATGCAGAAATTCAGTCTAAATTGCGTAATACTAGACAAGAGGACCATGATGGTCCTATATCGCTCACCTGAACCAAAATGATATGAGCAATACTTATGTTCAATTCAATTGATATTTATGACTTTAAGACTGAATATGAACTTATGGTCAATAACGTTGTGAAAATCAAACTCATCCAAGCTCTTATGGTGCCCAACATTGTTTTTTTTCAGTAATTGTAGATTCTAGAGTGTAAACAAGGTCGAAAACAGCCGAAAATGGCAATTTTATCAAATTCAAGGGCACATAACTCTCGTCTTTCTAGTCAAATCAGCCTCATCTGAGATCTTATGGTCTCCAACATTGTGTCCAAGATTTGTCTTGATTGGTCAATAATTGTTGATTCTAGAGTGTAAACAAGGTTGAAAACAGTCAAAAACGGCAATTTTATCAAATTCAAGGGCACCTAACTCATGACTTTCTGATCACATCACTTTGAAAATCATACTCATCCAAGATCTTATGCTCCCCAACATTGTGTCCAAGTTTTGTCTTGATTGATTATTAATTGTAGATTCTAGAGAGTAAACAAGGTCGAAAAGAGCCGAAAACAGCAATTTTGTCAAATTCAAGGGCACATAACTCTCAACTTTCTGGTCAGATCAGACTGAAAATCAAACTCATTCAAGATCTTATGCTCCCCAACATTTTGTTTAAGATTTGTCTTGATTGATTAATAGTTGTAGATTCTAGAGTGTAAACAAGGTCAAAAACAGCCAAAAATGGCAATTTTGCCCAATTCAAGGACGCATAACTCTCATCTTTCTGGTCAGATCAGACTGTAAATCAAACTCGTCCAAGATCCTTATGGTCTCCAACATTATGTTCAAGTTTTGTCTTGATTGACCAATAATTGTAGATGCTAGAGTGTAAACAAACTTAAAAACAGCATTTTTTGACATTCAAGGGCAGATAACTCAGCACTTTCTAGTCCGATCAGGCCCATAATTGAACTTGCCCGAGAACTTATGATCCTACCTGTTTTGGCCAAGTTTGATCAAGATTGCCTATTTTTTGTCAATGCTAGAGTGTAAACACCCCAAATGTTGACGGACGGACGGACAGACGCCGGACAAAGAGTGACCACAATAACTCACCTCGAGCTGAAAAACGATGATTTAAAAGCGTTTTGGCCTTTTGGATAGAAAACATTGTGTAAAATGAAGAAATTGCTTGTCACAAGCAATTTCTTCATTTTACACAATGTTTTCCAAAGCATTTATATAAATTTTGCTGGGCATCAAAAGGTGTCACTGTGTGTAAATGTCATTTACAACAATTAATTCTTCTTTTCCCTCAATGTTTCCATATAAAGGTTAAAAAATTTCACAAACCTCGGTAAGTATCTAAATCCATTGATCTAGTGAAAGCTACAAATCCTATCACATAAAAGTTTTAGTTTTATTAGTTTTCTGTTGTGCCCCATTGAACAATTTATGACGTCCCTATTTTCAAATTACACTTTTAAAAAGCACTTAATAATGATTAAATCCCTACTACGAAATCCAACTTTTCACCTTTTATTAGAAAACTTTGTGCACTTTTTATGAAGTTTATAACCCTTGAATTCCTAAACAATTGCTGCTTTTTATATGCAAAAATAGGAAATTATTATAAAACAAGAGTGCCATGGTCACAATATACGCCGCCACTTATAATACTTGAGTAAAAAAAATGACATTGACAAGGATTTATAAATATTCACACAAAAACCTGAAAAAAGTTGTGTTCACAAAAAGGTTTTTATAAATATCCAGTCAAAAACCTGGAAGGAATTGCGTTCATGAGGCTGAAATATCATTAAGCCCCAGAGACTAAGGTTGAAGGGGGCATAACTCTGTCAAAAATCAATGTACCATAAAATCCTTACTTCATGCACATCTACCAATTAAGGTTATAACATCCACCAAATTTCATTAGGATCCAGTCAGAATCTTAGAAGAAGTTGTGTTGACAAGGCTGCAATTTCAATCAGCCCCAGAGACTAAGTTTTAAGGGGGCATAACTCTGGAAAAAAATCAATGAACCATAAAATTCTTCCTACATGCACATCTACTAATTGAGGTGATAACATTGACCAAGTGTCATTAATATCCAGCCATAAACTTAGGAGGAGTTGCGTTGACAAGGCTACAATTTCAATCAGCCCCAGAGACTAAGTTTTAAGGGGGCATAACTCTGGCAAAAATCAATGAACCATAAAATCCTTCCTTCATGCACATCTACCGATTGAGGCGATAACATTGACCAAGTTTCATTAAGATCTAGCCAAAGACTTAGGAGAAGTTGCGTTGACAAGGCTGGAATTTCAATAAGACCCAGAGACTAAGTTTTAAAGGGGCATAACTCTGGCAAAAATCAATGAACCATAAAATCCTTCCTTCATGCACATCTACCAATTGAGGTAATAACATTGACCAAGTTTCATTAAGATCCAGCTAGAAACTTAGGAGGAGTTGCGTTGACAAGGCTGCAACTTCAATAAGCCCCAGAGACTAAGTTTTTAAGGGGCATAACTCAGGCAAAAATCAATGAACCATAAAATCCTTCCTTCATGCACATCTACCAATTGAGGTGATAACATTGACCAAGTTTCAAGAAGATCCAGCCAGAAACTTAGGAGGAGTTGCGTTGACAAGAAAAGTGGACGGACATACGGACAGACGGATGGATGGACGGACGGTCGGACGGACGGACAGACAGACGGAGAAGATGACGCCAATATACGTCCGCCTCCGGCGGCGTATGAGGCGGACGTATAACAAAAAGCTTAAAACTAGCAGTTTCCCTTTCCTACATTGATTTGTTCATTCTTTTATTTAGACACATTTTTGACATTTGTAATAATAATTTTGTTTTCTGAGTCATAATACTTTTAGAATTATAGACCAGGTATCACACCTAAAAATTTGCCAAACTGAGCATTTATTCGGAATATGTAAGAATACGTACTATAGTGACGTTATCTAATCTATTTTCATCTTTCAAATTTCCACATTTTTATACGCCGCCGGAGGCGGACGTATATTGGCTTATACGCCGCCGGAGGCGGACGTATATTGGCGTCATCTTCTCCGTCTGTCCGTCCGTCCATCCGTCTGTCCGTCCGTCCATCCGTCCGTCCGTCCGTCCGTACGTCCGTCCACTTTTCTTGTCAACGCAACTCCTCCTAAGTTTCTGGCTGGATCTTCTTGAAACTTGGTCAATGTTATCACCTCAATTGGTAGATGTGCATGAAGGAAGGATTTTATGGTTCATTGATTTTTGCCTGAGTTATGCCCCCTTAAAACTTAGTCCCTGGGGCGGCGTATATTGTGACCATGGCACTCTTGTTTTAAGATGAATTCATGCAACAAGAATGTTAGTAACAGACCAAAAAAGATTAAAATGAAATTATAACTAAGTATCTCTCCTCTAACATGATCACGGTGGGTAACCCACGTGACTTTTTGGAAGCGTTCACACCGAAAAAACGCCCGCTTCAAGGTTTGTTTTGTTCCATTTCTCAGCTTATACGGTACGGATTTTGACGAGATAAAGTGCACCATACGCGCATTTGATAGGGCCATTCCTGTTTGTAACTCACTCTGCTCCGAATCCCGTGGTTTCTTCAAACATTCGAGCGAAAGTCTTTTTTCGGTGCACGCGAACTCTTCCTACTTTCGTTTTGTACCAAAACAAACTTTCGCTTGAATGTTTGAAGAAACCACTGGATTGTGAGCAGAGTTAGTTACCACCGGGAATGGCCCACTCAATTGCGCGTTCGGTGCACTTTATGTTACCACAATCCGTAGAGTATTAGTTGAGAAATTAAATAAAACATACTTTGAAGAGGACGGTTTTTCAGTGTGAATGCTTCCCAAATGCCATGTGGGTTACCCACCATGATGATATCTATGTCATATTGTACAAATTTTACATTACTGTTGCTGACAAATTATCACAAAAATCTGTATGTTTATGTAGCTAAATCCATGACAACAGAATTATGAAAAACTCGAGTATTAACTGTAGATTTTTGTTGTCTAGCCCAGTCTCCCACCAAATCCCTTTGATATGGGCAACCCACAGTTATTGTTGATAGGGGTTAGCCCTATCTAGGACCCCTCGCACCCCCTAAATTGTTTAATCCTTTTACCGTTTACCGTTGTTTAGGAGATCGATGTAGGCCTGGGCCTCTTGGATCCTTTTCAATTTTGTTTGTCTCTGCCAGTCCGGGTTCCAAACAATGCCATTACTTTAGGTCTCCAGTAGAAAAAGCTCAAGAAATTGTTGAGTCAAAAGAAGAAAATGCTGATAACCAGCATTTTCTTCTTTTCCCTCAATATTTTCTTGTATCCATTGGGTCTATTTTGTCTATGCCAGTCTCTTACTAAATCCATTTGATATGGACAGCCCATGCACTGTTATTGTTGATAGGGGTTAGCCCTATCTGAGTAGGACCCCTAACATCCCCCAAATTGTTCAACCCTTTTCCAAACAAGGCCATTTCTTTAGGCTCGAGTAGAAAAGGCTGAAGAAAATGTTGAGGCAAAAGAAGAAAATGCTGATAACCAGCATTTTCTTCTTTTCCCTCAAAATTTTCCTATAGAGAATATGCATTGAATCCAAGTTTCATGGCTCTTGTTGACTATACCAGTCTCCAACTAAATCCCTTTGATATGGGCAACCCACAGTTATTGTTGATAGGGGCTGCCCTAATCTAGGACCCCTAACATCCCCTATATATTAATTGTTCAACTCTTTTCCAAACAATGCCATTTCTTTAGGTCTCCAGTAGAAAAGGCTCAAGAAAATGTTGAGGCAAAAGAAGGAAATGCTGATAACCAGCATTTTCTTCTTTTCCCTAAATATTTTCTTTTATCCATTGGATCAATATAATTATGTCTTCTATTTTGTCTATGCCAGACTCCAAATAAATCCCTTTGATATGTAAGCCACTCACAGTTATTATTGATAGGGGTAGCCCTATCTAGAACCCCTTGCATCCATCAAATTGTTTCAGTTATCACTCTCACAGTTCTTTTAGCTTTTAATCAACACAAGACAAGCTTTAAAGACACAGAGAAAAAATCTTATCATGTTTTTACAATGAAATATTCTCTTTTTCATACTATCACATGTACCATTTCAATCATGTCCGCAACTAACTTCATTTGATTCATGTTAATAATGTACAGTAGCATAGCTCAGTTTTGTTTTAAAGTATATTCAATTTCTGGGACTATAAAAGTACACAAACATTATAAATTAAAACAAACATTTTAAATCTAAATTTTGTAGTTTGATTGAAGGTCAAAGACCAATCATAAATATCTCTGAAAGCTCAAATTTACCAAATAGATTTCAAAATGATTACCTTTAGCAAATATCCATAGCTCTTATTATTAATATAACAACAGAAAACTGTTGCATGATCAAGGTGTTAGCAAGTCAGTAATACTTGTACAGAAAAAGATCAATGTGCTTAGAAAAGCTAATATAATTTGATATGACACAAAGCAGCTTTTGTTTCCAATATCATATTCTCTAAACATGGCATGTTAAAGGAGGAAACAATGTATAGCACTATTTTCCCCTCTGATTTGAAACAAAATACCATGACAGTTATATGGACAGTAATATGTTTGATAATCAGATCATGGGTTGGAATCCTGGCTTGGCTTATTTATCATTCTACTAATATTTGACAAAATTAAAGTGTATCTCATGGATGGAAGTATCATTTTATATGTGATGTCAGCAGCTGGTGGGATGAATTTGGTGTCATGTTTGTAATCTACTGGGGAGAGAAGAACCTGGAACACATGATAATGTGCTCTAGCTGTGCAAGAACTACTGGTTCATAATACATGCAATCACCAATATAATGTCATATACAGTAATCTCAGAACCATTTCCATTACTTGTACATTGGGTTTCTTGTAAATTACATGTACAGGTAAGCATGCAATCACAATGAAACAGCAAGGTCTTGCCAAATTGTTCTATAGTTCAGATGATAGGAATTCTGCAGGTCAATAATTTTAATTGTACAAAATTGTTAAAAGGCATTTACAATTGACCAAACGCCAATCGACAGATCGCTCCGCCCAACATAGAATTTAATACAAATAATGGACACGTGTTCTTTAATAGGGAATGATTTTATCCAGTTAATCGTGAAGTACATTCGGACAAACAAAATAGTATTTCGTAGGTGTTGTTATAAAATTTCGTAACTACTGCTTAATTTAAGCCGTAGTTACGAGATTTTATAACAACACCGACGGTTTATCAAAACATACGGTGAACATAGTCTATTGTTAGCACAAAATTGTTTGCAATTGGCATGTCGATTGTTTTGATTGTCAGTCGATAAATCGATACAATAACACATGCAACGAAAAACAATTGGGGCATGACATTTTTCTGATCGCCCATTGGTTAATCGATGTTTTTGATTGACAGTCGGCGTTTGGTCAATTATAGACTTTAGGCTTACAAACTTTGTAACTTGCTTGAATAAAGCTTAAGTTTTTAAGTAAGGATTTGGTGGCCCAAAATGCATCTTGATAGATAACGAGTTCTCTGTTTGACCCCAATAGGGAGTTAATGGGAGATGAATTGCATGTCTTCAAGAATAATTGTACTTTTAACCCTTTCCCAAACGAAAAAATTTTAGGGTGGTCCAATTTGAAAATTACAGCAGACGACAAAATGGACATTGAAAAAGAAAGGATTTCAGTACAATATAGGTAAGAAAATATTGAGGCAAAAGGAGAAACTGCTGGTTATCAGCATTTTCTTCTTTTGCCTCAATGTTTTCCCAAGCCTTTTCTGCTAGGGACGTCAAAACCAGGTCTTGTTTGGGAAAGGGTTAAAATGCAAAGTTTGTCAATCGATCATACTTACTTATTGTGACAAATTTATTTTGAAGATGAATCAAATGTCAAATCAAAGAAATCCTTTAGGGAAAAGAAGTAAAAGCTGATGATCAGCATTTTTTCCTTTTCCTTCAACTGGGCTTCTTTCTTCATTACATGTAATATCTCAGAGTGTCCCTAAAACCCATCTCTGTTTGGAAAGTATTAACTATAAATAAAGTAATCTAAAAGATATTGGGTGACTAAAATGACAAGGCCATGCAACAACTTGTACCTTTTGAGATGCCAAGTCAGAAATCTATGATTTAGTTATACATAATTAATAGATCAAAGCCCTGATTGGTCAATGTGATTTGACCATCTCCTGTCCTTCACAAATACGACTTTTGTTGCATAATTTGATTACTTTTTATTGATTATTGAATTAGAAATCTACCTGGTCAAAATAAGATCAAAGGATCTCTTGTGAAGACATGAAAGAAAACAGCTGTTCTTACACCTATAATCCCTAAAAAGGGTTTAGGCAACTAATATTTCTTGTAGGGGACAAAATCAATAGAATTTTTGAGCAAAAATTGTTCGTATAAAAATGTCTTGAGCTAAGAGCCAATTTTTTAACCCATTACCAGATGACACAATTTCAGACTTGTCCAAATTCAAAGATGTTGCAGATGACAATTTTAAGTCAATAGAAATTTAAATGTTTTGGTCTTTCCATATGGAAAGAAAACATTGTGGGAAATAAATAAATTGCTTGCCACAAGCAATTTCTTCATTTCCCACAATGCTTTCCCAAGCCTGTATCAAGTAATCGTCAAAGGCATCATTGTGTGGTAATGGGTTAAAAAGAATTTACCAATTTTAGATAAACTAGAATATCACTGAAAGTGATCATACCCCCCAAAAGCGCAGTTTTTGTGCATTTTGAGAAGTTGATTTCATTTGAACTGGGAGCTGTTCAATTGGAAAAATAGAGCTAACAAAAAATCAACAGACCAAACAACACGTGTAAATGTTGCAAAAAATACCAATTTTCAACAAAAGGACATAGCTCATTTAACAATCCCCAAGCCCAGCACTGCCATGCTGATATTTTTCAATAAACCAAAAATTTACAACCATGTATTGAAGACAGTCAATAAGTGTAGGCCTACATTCCTGTAAGATTAGGTTCAAATTTACTGTATAATTGATTTTAAAAGAATTTTCTCTCATGATTTTGTTAAGTCTGATAAGCCCTGCCCTGCCATTACCACATTTTTTGCAAATCAAAAATCCACGAACAAATTTTGAAATAAGTCATCAAATGAACATTCCTGCCAATTATGGTAACAAAACACCGAAACAAAATTTCACGAACAAGTTTTGAAAAGAGTCACCCAAGGAACATTCCTGCCAAGTTTGGTAAGAATTTGCTCAGTGGTTAAGGAGGAGAAGATTTTTGAAGAATTATCTGACAATTTCTCGAAGTCAGATAAGCCCCGCCCTGCCACACCCACATTTTTTGACGAATCAAAAATTCATGAACATACATTGCATACAATCGATCAAGGGACATTAGTGCCAACTTTAGTTCAAAATGGTCAAATAATTGATTTTTAAAGAATTTTCACATGATTTCTCTTAAGTCCAATAAGCCCCGCCCTGCCACACCCACAATTTTTGACAAATCAAAAATTCACAAACAATTTTTAAAAAGGGTCACCAAGGAACATTCCTGCCAAGTTTGGTAAGAATTGGCCCAGTGGTTAAGGAGGAGAAGATTTTTGAAGAATCATCTAACGATTTCTCGAAGTCGGATAAGCCCCGCCCTGCCACGCCCACATTTTTTGGCAAATGAAAAAATCATGAGCATACATTGGATACAGTCACCCAAGGGTCAGTCCTGTCAAGTTTGGTTCAAATTGGCCAAATAATTGATTTTTAAAGATTTTTCACATGATTTCCCAAAGTCCGACAAGCCCCGCCCTGCCACGCCCACAATTTTTGACGAATCAAAAATTCACGAACAAATTTTGAAAAGGGTCACTAAAGGAACATTCCTGCCAAGTTTAGTAAGAATTGGCCTAAAGGTTAAGGAGGAGAAGATTTTTGAAGAATTATCTAACGATTTCTCGAAGTCCGATAAGCCCCGACCTGCCACGCCCACAATTTTTGACAAATCAAAATTTCACGAACAAATTTTGAAAAGGGTCTCTAAAGGAACATTCCTGCCAAGTTTTGTAAGAATTGGCCCAGTGGTTGAGAAGGAGAAGTTTTTTGAAGAATTATCTAACGATTTCTCGAAGTCGGATAAGCCCCGCCCTGCCACTCCCACAATTTTTGGCGAATGAAAAAATCATGAGCATACATTGAATATAATCACTCAAGGGTCATTCCTGCCAAGCTTGGTTCAAATTGGCCTGATAATTGATTTTTAAAGATTTTTCAAATGATTTCTCTAAGTCCGATAAGCCCCGCCCTGCCACGCCCACAATTTCTGACGAATCAAAATTTCACGAACAAGTTTTAAAAAGGGTCACCCAAGGAACATTCCTGCCAAGTTTTGTAAGAATTGGCCAAGTGGTTGAGGAGGAGAAGTTTTTTGAAGAATTATCTAATGATTTCTTGAAGTTGGATAAGCCCCGCCCTGCCACGCCGACAATTTTTGGCGAATGAAAAAATCATGAGCATACATTGAATATAATCACTCAAGGGTCATTCCTGCCAAGCTTGCTTCAAATTGGCCAGATGATTGATTTTTAAAGATTTTTCACATGATTTCTCTAAGTCCGATAAGCCCCGCCCTGCCACGCCCACAATTTTTGACGAATCAAAATTTCACGAAAAAGTTTTGAAAAGGGTCACCAAAGGAACATTCCTGCCAAGTTTGGTAAGAATTGGCCCAGTGGTTGAGGAGGAGAAGTTTTTTGAAGAATTATCTAACAATTTCTTGAAGTCGGATATGCCCCGCCCTGCCACTCCCACAATTTTTGGCGAATGAAAAAATCATGAGCATACATTGAATCTAATCACTCAAGGGTCATTCCTGCCAAGTTTTGGTCAAATTGGCATGATAATTGATTTTTAATGATTTTTCACATGATTTCTCTAAGTCGGATAAGCCCCGCCCTGCCACGCCCACAATTTTTGACGAATCAAAATTTCACGAACAAGTTTTGAAAAGGGTCACCCAAGAAACATTCCTGCCAAGTTTGGTAAGAATTGGCCCAGTGGTTGAGGAGAAGAAGTTTTTTGAAGAATTATCTAACGATTTCTCGAAGTCGGATAAGCCCCACCCTGCCACGCCCACATTTTTTGGCGAATGAAAAAATCATGAGCATACATTGAATATAATCACTCAAGGGTCATTCCTGCCAAGTTTGGTTCAAATTGGCCTGATAATTGATTTTTAAAGATTTTTCACATGATTTCTCAAAGTCCGATAAGCCCCGCCCTGCCACGCCCACAATTTTTGACGAATCAAAATTTCACGAACAAGTTTTGAAAAGGGTCTCTAAAGGAACATTCCAGCCAAGTTTGGTAAGAATTGGCCAAGTGTTTGAGGAGGAGAAGTTTTTTGAAGAATTATCTAAGGATTTCTCGAAGTCGGATAAGCCCCGCCCTGCCACGCCCACATTTTTGGCGAATGAAAAAATCATGAGCATACATTGAATATAATCACTCAAGGGTCATTCCTGCCAAGTTTTGTTCAAATTGGCATGATAATTGATTTTTAAAGAATTTTCACATGATTTCTCTAAGTCCGATAAGCCCCGCCCTGCCACGCCCACAATTTTTGACGAATCAAAATTTCGTGAACAAGTTTTGAAAAGGGTCACCAAAGGAACATTCCTGCCAAGTTTGGTAAGAATTGGCCAAGTGGTTGAGGAGAAGAAGTTTTTTGAAGAATTATCTAACGATTTCTCGAAGTCGGATAAGCCCCGCCCTGCCACACCCACATTTTTTGGCGAATGAAAAAATTATGAGCATACATTGAATATAATCACTCAAGGGTCATTCCTGCCAAGTTTTGTTCAAATTGGCATGATAATTGATTTTTAAAGATTTTTCACATGATTTCTCAAAGTCTGATAAGCCCCGCCCTGCCACGCCCACAATTTTTGACGAATCAAAATTTCACGAACAAGTTTTGAAAAGGGTCACCCAAGGAACATTCCTGCCAAGTTTGGTAAGAATTGGCCAAGTGGTTGAGGAGGAGAAGATTTTTAAAGAAAAAACCAACAGACGGACCAACAGACCAACAGACAGACAGACAGACCAACAGACCGACAACCTGACTCCTATATACCCCCCAAATTGAATTTGGGGGGTATAATTAGTGTTAACATCATAAATGATATACCCCGATAAATTAAAAAATAAACATAAAGGAATTAAAGTCAAATATTAATTAATAAGAGCAATATATACATAACAAAGTAATATGATTCAATGCTCAAATTAATATATTTTTAATATTTAATATTTTTCTCATAATTAAGAGTTTCATTAACCCTTGGCCTATTATGATCCCAGAGGTTTAATCCCATTTGGTCTACTCCCAATTCGGCAGGCAGAATAGAATTAGATCAGTCTGCATGAATGTTAAGGTTGATCTAATTCCCTTCTACATGTACCTGCTTATTTTTGATACATTCCCATGTAATTACGCTTTTTAACATGTCACAAGATAAAGGCTCTAGAAAACATTCTGAAAAATGAAGAAATTGCTTGTGACAATCAATTTTTTCCATTTCCATTTGGGGGGGGGGGGGGGGGGGGGGGAGGCTAAGCCCCCAAAATTGGCAAAAAATGCTGAATTTTCTGAAAATCCAAATTAGCCCCCCCCCCCCAATATTCAGGACAAGGGCTTTAGCCCCCCCCCCCCCCCCTCCCCCCATATGAAATTGCTTCCCGCGGGCCTGTTGTATAGACATTCTATTGCAAGGTTGAAACTTCAGAAATGACACATTATGTCATCACTTTTCAATCACAATTTTCTCATGAACAGTTTGCAGGGAAATTGGATGTTACTTTAAATGATAGAAGAAAAGCTTTTATTTGCACCGAATAAGAAAATTATGCGAAATCATAAATTACTATAATCTGATTTTGTTTACTTTTCATACTTCAGCAAACAGGATTTTTGTGCCGAAACTTTAATTGAATTTTTTCTTTTCTAGATTTTATAAAGATGTCAAGATGTCTAATAAAGAAGATTGGGGAAGTCAAAGAAATCGCTTTTCAACAAAAAACTTGTAACTGCAGCTTAAAACAAGCTGCAGTTACAAGGTTTTTGATGAAAAGTGGCAATATGTGAGGATTACGAATGAATAAAATAACATAGTTGAATTAAAACTTGGTCCATCCCCTTCACTTAAGGGACATTTCATTCCAATTTTTTAAAGTATGTCTTGATGCCAAGATTGGTTATTCTAATGAGTATAAATACTATTAGTTTTTTGAAGTTGTTGCCAATAAGAGCGAGAAACACGTACGCATTTAAAGTTGAGACATAATCGATAAATTGCATATAAATCCAAACTGTTGTCCACAACAATTTGTTCAATTTTAACACAAAAATATAAATTTCTCGTAAACGCCACAATATTTTGGCTTGAAATTTTCAGAATTTTCATAAGGAAATATGCTCTTTCAGATAAAAATAATAGTAAAATTTATGACAAAAAATTCCGAAATGTCACTTTAAATATTCAGATTTAACACTTTTTACCATTAAGTGCAAGATCTGTTTATCATATGGCAGACTGGACAGTATATTTGTTCTCGGATCTTTTGTTAACAGTTGCTCTCTGTTGCATTATGGCAAGACATTTTTTTTTCTATAAATTTTTTTCGACATACGAGGTTTTGCATTTACACCGACGATATACAAAATCCACTGAGGCACATACAAAACATAATTTTCTTTTAATGTCATAAACACAATGAAAAAGTTACAAAGGTCAAGTGCTTTAAAATGGCTAGAGGAAAAATGTAAATATTACATGAACAATACAATTAAAATAAAAAAAAAATCAAAATTGAAATACAAAGAAAAACAGAACAAAATACTGTACTATGAAATTGTCCAAGTTTCAACTTTTCATACACAAAATGTTCCTCATATTTTAGTATTTTACAATGTTCACCGAACATTTCACAGATCTAAGTCAAACATTTCGTTGTTTGCTTGGATGAGAGTACACAGAAATGATAAGGTGAGGAAAGTCTCCAATAAAATAAACTAGATGCAGTAACCATTTGTTATAATTCTTTCACAGTTATTTAGGAAAACATTCAGGGGAAAAGAAGCAAGAAAAAATACCTTCAGATTGTCCATTTAGGTCATCCTCAAAAATCCCTCCTATTTTACTGTTTTACAATGTTCATCAATCATTTCACTGTTTACTCCGATGAAAGTAAACAAGATTTGATAATGTGACTTAAGTCTCCAATAAATAATTACAGCTACATGCATCAACCCTTTAACACTTTCACCGAAATTTTAGGAAAACATTTAGGTAAAAGGAGAAAGAACAAATACCATCAAATTGTCCATTTAGGTCATCCACAAAAATCCCTCATCTTTTAATATTTTACAAAGTTCAACAAACATTTCGCTGTTTACTGGGATGAAAGTAAACAAAATAATGATAATGTGACTGAAGTCTCCAATAAATAAATACAGCTAGGTGCAACAACCCTTTAACTCCAATCTCGGCTCAAATTATAGTGCCAGCGTTACAACATTATTATGTAAATGGAAGGATTTCATGCAAAACTATTGTAAGTACATATTATTGCTTTTTAACAAAAACCTTGTAACTGCAGCTTAAAACAAGCTGCAGTTAAGAGTTTTTTTGTTGAAAAGCATTGATTCTACAACACATACTATACAACTTCTCAGTAAATCATTGATGAAATTACAAAATTTATACAATATTACCAAAACGCCTAAAATTCAAGCAATTTGGTGCAAAACTATTCTATGCCCCTTATGCAAATGATTTTTAGCTCAACTTTTTGAAGAAAATGCTTATACTGTCACCTGGGCGTCGGCGTTGGCGTTGGTGTTGCAACAAAGGTTTAAGTTTTTTCAAACATCAATAACTTCCATACTATCGAAGAGATTAAACCCAAACCTGGAATACTTATTCACCATCACACCCTCTACCTTACTACCAGGGCCCATGACCCTGGCTCCACTATATTGGGAGTTATGCCCCCTTTATATTAAGCAACTTAGAAAGTCGAGCGCGCTGTCTTCGGACAGCTCTTGTTGTAGAACAGTTTTGCACTCCAAATATTGTAATGCTGTGCAATACTGTACAGCTATAGCTTAGCGTAAAACACCCATTCTCATTTTTTCGGCCGAAAACCACCAGCAAAATTCCAAAATTTCGACTTTACAGAATTGCAGTATTTTTATTACAATATGATAGTATAACATCTATACGGTAAAAAATAAATAATGTCCACTCCTTTAAAGGTGTCTGTCTTTATCTGCATCCATGATTTGAAGAACCCCCAAAACTACCATTTAATTTTACGTGACACGACTGTATTATACCAAATCTGGTAAAAAGCATTCAAGTAAGTTACATAGGACGTAATGTTTTGGTAATTCAACAGGCGATATATAGATGTTTATTAGAAATTCAAGTGACTTGCATAAACTCGAGACATGTAAGAACATGAAGCACAGCGAGTATGGGATTTATTAGAACTAATGTGCAAAAACAATCAATATTTAAAACACTTGCTTCTAATTCCTCTCGTAACTTATGATAGCAACAAATTAGTTTATAAGACTAATTAATTCTTGAAGCAATATATGTTCTATCAAACTCAAAACAAATTAGCATGTATTTGGTAAAAATAAAAAAGATATGTCGACCTAACGAAATTTGATCCTTTGTCACGTAATATTCAGTGAAAGTAACTGCTTTAGAATCAAGTCCTGTTTTTTAATTGAGTAGTATTATTTGAAAGTAAAATTAGTTAAAAATTAAAAGACAAACATTTGTTTGATTTGAAATACATACTATTTACATAAAATGAAAATTACCCCTACATTGTAGGTTATTGATATTTACATAGAAGTTAAGAAAGAAATCCAATTCAGTCTTCTCCTTAAGCATTAAGTCATTTGGATTTCAGTGTACAATATCGCCTCTTCCTACAATAATATTTCAAATTATCACTATACAATGGAAACTTACATAATGGTACGGGTTCTCGGTTTTTAAACAGAAACAAAGGCATGGATACCAAGATATAAAGATATTTTGTCTGCTACCGGCGTTACTATCGTAATATTCACTGTCTATCACTATTCGAATTCTTAAGATATAGATCCTTCAGGAATCTTCTATCTGCATTTGGGTTAATGTATTTAAATTTTGCATGTAGCGTGGACCGCTGGCTCTATCACAGGTCACTGCTAATAGAAATGTGGTTTTGTGACAAGCACATACAATATTGGGAGGGGTGTATACTGCCCGTCTCTGGTGCTTCTCGTGTCTCATTTCTTTCTTTAAAGCTGTCCAAATTCTTATTTTCTATAGATATGTCAAGGAATTCATGGAAAGAATAGTGAAAATTGTTTCAATGTCTGAAAGGTTGAGAAGCGGATGTGTAATTTAACTTGACGAAACAGTGAATATTACGTGACGATCCTGATTGCAGCTAAAGGCCTGTTTAAAGGGATAAACATTCAGAACACGCAAGTGTATCAGAGAAATCCTATTTTTGAGTCTTAATGCAAACTCTAAATATCACACCTGTCAGGAGATTATGATATTGAACCAGTAATGTACATGGCTTTAAATCCAACAAAACCTTCCTTCGTATTCGGATTACTGTAGTTGAATTTCAAAATGAATGGAAAAAAAACCTTAAACTTGACGCCATAATACAAGTACAGGTCATGAATAATAATTAGGTTGTTGTCAAACGAAGTTATGGTCACTTTCGTTTTTCAGTGTCACGTTGTATTCAGTCACGTAAAATTAAAACTTACTTTTAAATCAGGATGACTTAACGTGGTTTTAAAATATATTGTCGTACTGTGTGTCAATAGTGTGTATATACTTAAGGCTTTGATATACTTAAAAAGATTTAGACATGGTATTTACCATAAATGAAAGATCGCTGTCACGTACATATTCAAGCAAAAAAGTCCGACACTTGGTGGAGCTATTTCAAATGGCGACCATGAAGTAAATACTTCCATTATTTGGATACACATGTTCTGGGGCAATAGCTATATGGATAATTGATCTAAAAAAGCGGTAAGTGGTATGAATTTGCTTCTGTTGTTAATTTAGTGCGCATACAAAAAACATAGTCACGTAGAATTCGCCTGAGTTGTGACAGAGCAAGAAAATACATTTTTTTCAAAACAGCAAATTTATTTTAAGATTCCATGTAATTTTATCATATTCTTATACACCACGTGTCGAATGAAACATATTCTGCGTATATCGCTTTCTGGACAGAGATTTACCAACCTTTTGAAATTCGGAAAATTGGGTTGTGACACTGATTTTTACGGGGGGTCGTGTTATATAATCGCTGGTTAAGATCAAACGGAAGTTTAGATCGCCGTTGTTTGATATGAATTTATCAGATATATGGTTAAGCAAAAATATGGCATGCAGAACAAGTATATTTTACACTAACAATGTCCCTTTCCAATGGTTAGAATGCTTGTGACACGTTTTCGGCCCAAAAAATGAGAATGGGTGAAAACTGTTGTAAATTGTATAATTTCAGTTCATGTACCTCCAATGCTTTTGGTCTTACCTATTGGTTTATAAAAATTAGTGCAAAACTATCTTAAGTTAGAATGTTTCAATTTGCGTTAACAATAGTTTAATGCTAACAAAAAATGTCATTTATCAAGTCCATGTAAAAATGTTATGGAATGGGGAAAAGTGCGAATGGACAATTATCACCCTTGCTGGTTTTGGTTGTCTCCTTGCTTTGTTCACAATATCTGATAAAATACACATTTTGACACATCCGCAGACACTCCATGTGAAACTGACGAAAACAAAATCAGAGGTTTGTAAATCATTATCCAACAATTTTTGTAGAGAAAAATCATTCTAGATCTATATGCTTGAATTTTGTAACCATTATGGCTGCTTTTCTTCAAAAATCTTGTAACTGCTGCAGTTACAAGATTTTAGAAAAGTCAGGCAATATACAAATACAAATGAGCAGACTTCTAGAGAAAAGGCCCTCATAGAGTTTTAGGAGCACCATCATAAAGGTCAGGATTAGTTTGAACCTAAGTGAAGTCTGATCAGGATTTCTCCTTGCTTTGTTCACAATATCTGATAAAATACACATTTTGACACATCCGCAGACACTCCATGTGAAACTGACGAAAACAAAATTTGAGGTTGTACATTGTCATCGTACAATTGTATATACCGCATTATACTTTCTATATAATGCTTGAATTTTGTAACATAAAAATCACTGCTTTTCTTCAAAAAGCTTTAACCCTTTTCCAAACAGCAAAAGTTTAGGGTGGTCTAATTCAAAGGCTGCTGCAAGCCACAAAATTGATGTTCAAAAAGATACAAGTTGTATATGATATAGCATAGAAAATATAGAGACAAAAGGAGAAAATGCTGGTCACCAGCATTTTCTTATTTTGTCTCAATGTTTTACCCAAGCCTATTGTATTATAGGGACGTCAAAACCCGGTCTTGTTTCGGAAAGGGTTTACTACATCTTGTTACAGTTTTGGAGACATTTAATTTAGTGACGATCGATGTAGTGATGATATACGAATGGGCAAGAATATTGAGCAACAGGATTCTTGTTTTGGTGTGTTAGACTACCATAGATCAAGATCAGATGCAGTCTCAGTGTCTGATCAGGATCAACATGACTCGCCAAGAGTTGCTACACTAATGAAAAGGCTTTTAGGGAACAGTATAATTATGTTTTTTAAATACCAGATTGTGTCTTTGCTGATCTTAATTTAAGGCTTTCCAAAACAACAATTCCAATTTGAAAGCACCTTTACAGGGGTTGAAAAATCCACTCACCCGCTCGCATTGGCGAGTAGAAAATGCCGTAGGACGAGTAGATTTGGGGACAAACTAGTCCGACGGGGCGAGTGCAAATTTAGGACTTGAATCACGCTGATTGAGGGAAAAAAATAAAGGATCAAAAAGAAAGTATTTATTTCAAACAACTTCATATCGGAAACAATAATATTCACTGTAAAATAAGACCGTTCCCTGTTAATGTCGATCAATCTTCGTAGACGCTTCTAGAGTAAATCTGTGTTACTCATATGCGATTATTTGAGCGAGATCAAAAACGCCGCAAACACAGTCAATTGATGACGTAGTCATTCCAGTTTCAATATAATCACGTGATGTTTCCGCACCCAAATAAGGTCACGTTTTACTATGATTTGTTTACAAAAGTCGCGTGGGAAAATGGGATGAAGCAATGAAAACAATATGCTATCTACGTAGTAAATACACTGATGTTAGATGGTTTTAACACCGACGCGTTGTCTCTTTCTGTCATGCCGCCTCGCGATTACACAAAGAAATTCTTTCACATAATTTACCAGGTAGTTGTATATTAAACTGGTGTGCTTACGCGACCATTTCGACAGCTAATCTATCTTCCGAGTTAAATAAAAAGTAAGTGTTTACAGTAGTATTAATTGGCGATTGATTTATGGTATTAGATGGAGTCAAGTCTGAGCCACATTCGATTTATTGACCATCTTTTTTAATAAAATTGTTGCCTTATTCGCCTATGACTTTTGATATGGCGATCGCCAGCGCGAGCCCTGTCTGTCATTTATACCGAAGAAACTTTATTTGTACCTAAACATTAACAGAGTCAAAGGGTTATGTTATTTGCATAATAATGCATCCGTAAGAGCCATCAGTCTAAAATTTGCTTCATCTTTAAGGGCGAGTTGGGTTGCCTTAAGGGCGAGTAGAAATTAAGAGCTACTAGTCCTACAGGACTAGTAGGTTTGAAGAAATTTTTCAACCCCTGCCTTTTATAGATTCAGTTGTAATGAATTAGTATTGATGAAAAATAATTTAGGTAGTACAAAGATATTGAGATAACAGGAAAATGCTGATCATTCAGCAATTTCTTCTGTTCTATCAGTGTTTTTCCACACTTAGTCTACTAGGCCTATGTCAAATCCAGAGACTGTATGAGAAAGGGTTAAAAGATTCCATATATACTGGATATGTTTCATTTCTGGTTTTCAATTTGAATCAGACTAATTTAAATGCAATAAAACTTGTAGAAACATAAAATTTACACTGATTTAGTTAAGGCCAATTACATTTTGTCAATTTTCATTACATTATCTAAGGAAAATGAATTAGGGACTCACTAAAATTATTATAAGTTGCATTGCAAATGTATCAAAACTGGCGCTGCCGCTAAAAGGAAAAGCATGCTGTCTAGACAGCTTTACAAATTTTAAAGACTCATTAAAATTCAACAAATTCGGGTAAATATCATCAGACAGAAATATTGAAAGTCCTGGCAAACCAAATATTGAGAGAAAAACAGAAGCTAATAGTCAATAAATACTTTAAAATGTTGCTGCTTTTCAACAAAAACCTTAGTAAGTCACTGCAGCTTGAAATAAGCTTTAATTACGTTAAAAGTTTGTTGAAAAGCAGCGGTATGAAGCTATAAGCTCCGTCATAACAGCTTCTGGTTGAAAGACGTTTAGATAGATTATATAATTTGATATGATTACATAATTATGATGCCAAAAACTGTTGAATTTATCTTTAAATCTGACATCTTGATAGACGCACAATTTTGGGTCAAAATTAAAAGCTTTTTAGAGTAAGCCTGCGAATATTTAGCTAATTTCTAGACAGTTTGACTTTTCACTAAGAGATGCTAAAACATTGTAATTGTTGAATTATTGACATTTTTCGAAACAACAATTTTTTTTAGATCTATCAAAAACAAAAGATGTGGCAGATGACAAAATAAATGTTATAAATAGTAGGATATTTTGAAAAATATAGCATGGAAAGCATTGAGGTAAAAGTAGAAAATGCTGGCCATCAGCATTTTCTACTTTTCCCACAAATTGCCTTCCAAAGCCCTCTCTGCTCAGGTGACATCAAATTTGAGAAAATTGGGTTAGTTGGTGATTTAGCTAATTAAATTTCTAGAAACTTTGATTTTTCACTGAAAGATGCTAAAACATCATAATTGTTTATATTGACATCTCTCACATCCATTATCAGCTTCATATCAGACAGCCAATCAGAATACTTGTTACATCATGGCAGTCTCAGGCAGACCAAAATTACCCTAGATTGAGGTAATGTGCTAATGTTGCTTTTGCAGTTTTACCATCAATAGACACGGACATTATTCTTATTTTAGATGATATAATTGGGAATTATGTTCTCTCAATCACTGTTGATTCTGCTTCCTGGAGCCTGCACAATTAAGTATTTCTGCCAAAGTCATTCACATGAACTATATATAAACATCACATTCTACGAGTATAAATCATTCTTCTTTTACATATTTGAAACATAAAACAACAGTTGCAGGATTCAGAGCAAAAGTTTGGAAAAAAACCCTATTCACAAACAATAAACAAAACTGAATGTTCCACAAGACGCAATAGTCCTGAATAGCAATGAATTTTTTCTGCTCAAATATTTCATAATAGACTATTATATTGATAAATCGTCGGTGCTAATACAAAATTTTGTAACTGCAGCTTCAATAAAGCTGCTAATTTGCGACATATTAGATTTACATCAACAAAATACTAATGTTTGTAACTGTTTACTTGATAAACTTGATTATGTTATTTTTGGCTAATGGGTAAGAGAACATTGTGGGAAAAAAGGATTTGTGAAAATCCTATTTGACTAAAATGATACCAGTTTCAATACAGACACGTACATACATTATGTATTTGGTTAAATGAAAGAGACATCTTTAAAGCATAATTATTTTGTGGTAGGGTCAAACCACATCTACATAACATATACCACAGACTTCCCACCTACAAAAGTGGCACTTAGGAATTCTCTGACCACAAACATTCAGATGGAGACAATCATGCTCTTCACAAGTAATTAGAGGTGCCTCTTTTCTTTATAAATGTGACAGTCTTTTGGACATCATAACCCTGACATTTCAATAGAGATTTAACGCTAACTTAGGACAACAAAATTTTATGACTAATTGCAGTGTTACAGGTGATGAATATAACATGTACATGCATATCAAAATCTAGAAATTTTTTAAGCAAACAAAGAAGATGCAGCAAACTTAATAAGCTCCCTTTTCTTGATTTCATGCTTTTGAGATATTTCACTTTCATGGTCAATTAATCAAGGTATATTGTATCTGAAAGTGTTCAAATGGAAGCAAGTGGATAAGAAACAAATCTCTGTATTTATCTGTTATATTTATGAAGATTGGAAAGTGGTCTTGGTGAAAACTTTATTTATAAATACTTTACTAAACTAAGTTCAAGTAGATACCCATTATAATACATTCACAATTAAACGAGAATCGTTACGGTTGTTTTGGTTTATTTTTAGGTAGAATAGTTACTTTTACCTATGTAAAATTAAAGCGAAACAAAGGTAACTATTCTCGTTTAATTTTGAATCGATTATAGTGCAAATTTAAGTAGCAACTAGATTAACCAGCTATCACAACAGAGGACAAAACTTTGTAAGCGTTCAGATTCAAAGGGGTTGCTGAATAAACTTTAATCATGTTCATTTGCAGATCTCATGGCAAAAATATACTAAGTCTTGTTTGGTAAATGAATTTCTATCCCAAATAAACATTGTCACATTTATTTACAAGCTAACAATATTGGCCACATTTTTTGCCAGACTTGCAATGGGTTAAATTGGTAGAGGCTAGCGATAACTTGTCATTTATGAAAGTATTAGGATAGTATTAGGTACAGATGAGATCAAAGTGTGGGAAAAATGGATTATCATTATACCATTAGACCATGCTTACCTATCATCCATACCATCTTGTTTGTATCCATGCTTTTCTTAAAAACCTCGTAACTACAGCTTTAAACAAGCTGTAGTTACAAGGTTTTTGAAAAAAAGTGAGGATTTATGATATACATCATGCACCAGCAACTTTGGTAATGACTTAGGCTTATAACTCATATAACATTTATAAAATGATATATAACATCAAATTTGATCATAATCCCTTTTTTCAAAGCGAATTTCATTGCAGTTTCTCAAAGGGAAAGCTGGGGAAACTCTATCATGCAAGAATTTTCAGCATTTCCCTCAAAGTTTTTTGACATTGTTACAAATTTCATCAACTCATTTGTTTTCAACACAATAGAATATTAGGTCAGGCGACATACATCTTAAAATTATGATTTTTTTAGAATTTTGTGTAATGATAACAAAAGATTAAGAAATGCTGAGGACATGGTAACTCACCAATAATATTGGTTATTGCTCTCCAAGTCTTTCAGTGTTGTGTACAAATTCAAATCCAGCATGTCCTTCAGTAGTATTGTGTCCTGAAATGAACAAAATTGCAATTGTATTTCTAAAACAATTGAATTTCAAAGATAATTTTTTTCTGTTCTTGAACGAATTTCCTCACCTTTTCAAATCTGCAGTTTTATCATTCCTTTTCATATTCAAACACCATTTTCAGAGCCATCTCTTATATAAAGTCATCTACAACAGTTACTGTTGATAATACAGACTTGACATTGGGATAACTCTAAAGAGAAAAGTCATGTGGTTTTTGGTGAAATATCTTCAATAAATTACACAGATATATAACTTTAGTACCATCAGCCCTCAACTCATAAATTAGCCCTCGCTGACCAGGGACCATAAAATTCATTCAACTCAGAAAATAAAAATGTCCATTAAACCTAATTTATTGGGACAAATTAAACTCCCATTTTTACTTATTTGCTTTCAACAATCACTGACTGTTACTGAATAACAAAATAGCCTTTGATATGATGTCAACAACCTTAGTCAGTTTGGACAAGATGCTTTTGAATCGACCTTGAAATATCTTGCTTTGATTTTTTAACTGACAAAAAACAAACAAGATGGGCTCCTTGAATTATCATTTTTTATGACATAACTTTCGTATGTTTTGACACTAACATAAGATCAAATAAATTTTACATGGTTTTGATGACTCATTAAAGAAGCTATATGGCAAAAGAGACATTGCAAAACTGAGCCCATTCCTATATAATGTCATTTATTTTGTCATTCTGATAGCTGCAAGATAATGTACCAGTCTGGCACATTGTCTTCTGAGAGATTATTGAGAGCAATGACAAATATTTAAAAAAACAAAACAAACCATTTTAGTACAAGCTTAATTCTTATAAATTAAAGTATGTGACACCATCCTCTCTTATGGCTCATTTGAGACCCAGGTAGCCTCTTTACTAGGGAGTATTTCTGGGGAAGACTAGTTGTTCCCAGAACTGTATAAAAAAATATAAAGAACATAATGTGTTGCAGTTACTGTGGATTCATCTTTACTATCAAATTGAAATGATCTAGCTATCACCAACCAGCATGATGAAATAGGGATTAAAGGTCCATCAGCAAACCTGTCATGCTTTTGACATCTCCTGTAGATATATCTATACAAACCTGACCAGGGATGACCCACACCTGCCCCTCTCTCTTTGATACTGGTCAAGTTTTAAAAATCTTTCTTACTTATCATATGCATAGAAATAATTGGGATGGAAAGAGCATACAGTCATGTGGATGCTTTTCAAAAAATCCTGGTAACTACACGTTTTAAGGCTATAGTTATGAGGGTAACATCCCAATTGGTCTACTCCCATTTCGTCTACTGTTTTTTAAGTGCATTGAGTCCCAATTTGTCTACTGTCCCAGCTCGTCTACTTTCATGCCAAATCATCAATAAAAAACATTATTTTTGATTTAAGAAAATAAATTAAGTAAATATATTCACAAATGAAATAAAAATGCAAACATTTTGATAAAAATCATATAATATCATATTGATATACAAAGTATAGAAGAGTAGACGAAATGGGACTTATGTCAAAAATAGTAGACGAATTGGGAGTAGACGAATTGGGAGTAGACGAAATGGGATTAAACCATTATGAGGTTTTTGTTGAAAATCAATATTACCGGTATGTGCATGTATTTGTAAAACTTACAAAATATTTTCCATGATGGCATCTGGAAGTGGAGATTTATGTTTTGTTACAGTTTTGTATGCATATACAACCATTCTTTAAAAAATGCAGTCTTGTTAATCCTGTGAAACTAAAATTTGCCAATAATTTGAAGCTGGTGTAACTTTTTACCAATACTTTGGTAAACAGTAAGCAGCCAACTTTTCTATGTGGAAATATTGAATTGCAGTTATTACGGTATTCACAGTATTGTCTTTATAATTGATTTACACAAGCACATTCTGCTTTGGGGTGTCTATAACATAATACATACATGTATAACTCTAATCTTTTTTTTGATATCTATTACATGACAGTAAAAATATCATAAATTTGATAGATATGAAGAGCTGTTATGTTTGCATACTATTTTCACACATAGCATGTTCATATTCCACAAATTAGACAAACATAGTTAGATCTGCTGAAAACAATTTAGATTTTGCGAAATTTAGGATGCTTTCTTCAATATCTTTCTATGCAGAGTACTCCCAAAGTTTTGTTCAGATATATCGTTGTTGTAAATGACAAACCTTGTATGTTAATTGTTACTGGAAAATTTTAAACAGGAAGGAACAAAGTGTTATAACTTTTTCCAAACTGAAAGGTTTAACTTGAAATTTGGACATATTGTTCACAAATAATGTTTCATTATTACATGTAGGGTAGTTCCACTAAATTTTAATCAGGTGGGACTAACTCGGTCATTTACAGTCAAAACTGTATCTAACCATAGCACCAACTTCCTGTTATTTCCGTTTCTGGACTATTTCGCGTTATGTTTTCCTTGCATGATTTCTTTACTATTTATAGAAACAACTTTCTTGTTCAAGGTGACGAAGCACGCAATTTATTGACACACCCATGCTTCCTTTGCCTGTGCTGGGCAGACGCATTTGAAAGTCACTACTTTACATAATTAGCGCATATCAGAGATATTTATTACTTGAAATTCACGTCAATTTACGTCAATTTAGTTTGTATACTGTAAAGTAAATATTATTTTATAACTTTATACCGTTTTTGGTGTCTTAATGTGAAGTAATTATCATAAATCGCAAGAAATATCTAATGTCCGAATTAACCAGACTACAATTTGCCTTCCCTTAAAATTCGGTCAGTAAATTCTTGCAGGGTGACAAATTCGGTCACCAGATAGATGTCTTCAATAAGATGTTTAAATCAAAATATGTTGATAATTTTCATATAGGTTCTTAATTAAGAATGTTTCTAGATCTTTTTCCAATCCTTTACATTTATGAACTCATAATTCTAACTGATTAATATCCATCTCTGAGGAGTGACACCTGTTGCTCTAATGGGCATGGTTGGCTATGTTGCCGTATTTTCGGTTTATGGAGTAAGTGTTATATTTTGTTGGTCATGTACTCATTTCTTTCAAAGTCGATGTTATTTCATAAATACATGCATTAACAATGGAAAATATTGAGTTGTAAGACGTTTTTCGTAAAAAAACGTATATGTACGAATGTTTCAACCCTGTGTCTGAAATAAAAGTTTGTGCGACCGAGTTACCCCGCTTCTACATGCAGTCAATAATGCACTGTAAACGAAAGTTTAGACTCGTTTTCGTGTCATACAGTGATGAGTTTGGGAAACTCGGACTCTATCTTTTATGTCAATCGGTAAATTACGGGTGGAAGTGTGATACTGTTATGAAAGAGAGACCACCGATTGTCAACTGTAAATAAAGCGTCCGAATTATGGTGGATTTACCCTAATAATCAGTAAAAATATCTCAAAACCTGCAAGAACTGTCTTAACTGAACACACAATGTTTTACTTTGAAAATCACAAAGATCGTCATACAAGGTTTTGCATTTACACTGACAATATGTATTCCTAAAAAAATTCACTCAAGGTTGAAAGGTGAGGTTAGATCAGATAAGAAGATGGTTGTGAAAAGATCTGAACAGAAATTTTCGGATTACAGATGAAAATGAGAGAAATTTGAGAATATTAGATAAAAGCATAGGAAATTTGACTGACAATGTGCTAACATTGTTAGATCGACTGATTGTCCGAACAACTGAATATCTCAAAACAGTTACAAGTCTGAAGTGAAAAAGCATAAGTTGGGTTGTGGTTTGGCTCTAGAATCTTTTACAAGAGTTTTACTGAGCATCATAAATATTTTTTGTATTATGGTTCTCATGTTCTTCTTTTTGAAAATAAATGAAGACATCAATATCATTTAAAGAATTTGGAAAAAAGATGTACATCTATCATAATTTTATAAACTAAATTAAAATTTTGTAAAAATGTCAGATATACAGCTACAATGCCAAAAACGTAACAAAGTTTGTATTTCACAGGAAGGAATTAAATAAAGAGTATTTTTATTTTTAAGATTTTCCTATTCTCAAATAATTTCATATACTGTATACCACAAAATTTGTTACGAATTAGATACAATAATAGCACTAAATAGTTTAAGTGTGGGTTTTAGAACAAAAGTTGAAACATAATACAACATTTCACTGTTCTATCAGCCATTTCCATCTAATCTTTGAACCATCCAACCGTATTCTAAACTATACAAAGATATCTTTGAATTGAAGTGCAAACTAAAGATAAAAGTTTCAATTATTTTTGATAAAAAATACACATATTTTGAACATTGATGATGCTTTTCTGTAGCATATGATGAATCTGCATAATATATCAATATCTAATTAATTATTTAGATATTTTTGGTTTTCCATTAGATATAAATCCTTCTTGTAAATATACAAGCCCATAAGGAACAGGTGGGGGGGCGGGGGGGGGGGGGGGGGGGCTAAGACCCCCCCCCCCCCAAAAAAAAAAATGGCCAAAAATACTGAATGTTCCCTCTTTTACACTGAAAATTGAGGGATAATCTAATTTAGCCCCCCCCCCCCCCCCCCCCAATATTCAGACACAGGGGCTTGAGTCCACCAAATATGTAATTGCTTCCTACGGGCCTGATATACACAGTTTTAATTGCAATTGCATTATTGATATGCACTCAGGACTGATACATTTATAAGAAAATGTGATTTTTGCAAAAAAAAACAACCCAACATATGCACCAAGAAAATCTTATTGAAATAATCAGTATTTTTTTCACTGATATAGGTGAATAAGACTATCATCTACAGAAAATATTAAAGTCACTGGTGGAGAACTCGGCCAAAGCGAGGGACATTTTTTCGCGAACAATGTATTCCGTCGGTGCTGTTATAAAATCTCGTAACTATGGCTTATATAAAGCCGTAGTTACGAGACTTTATAACAACACTGACAGTTTGTCAATACATAACGGTGAACCCGGTCTATTTTTATACCAAATTCATTGCAATTAGGGTTAAAAATCTTTAAACTCACATCCCATTACCAAACGGCAGAATTTTAGACTAGTCTAAATTCAAACATGATGCAGACGACAATTTCAGGTGAATGGAATTTACAGATTTTTGGTCTTTTTGGGAAGAAAATGTTGTTGGAAATGAAGAAATTGCTTGTAAAAAGTAATTTCTTCATTTCACACAATGTTTTTCAAAGTCATTATCTTGTGAGGAGTCAAAAAGAAGTATTGTGTGGTAATGGGTTAAACGCAAAGTATCTATACCTTGTTGTAGGGAAAAACGTCCCTCACTTTGGCTGAGTTCACTATCAGTGAAAGTGCTCTTCAATGATTCCATTGATAAGCATGGCCCATGAGATGATAGACAGTCAGAT